>PVJH01004749.1:0-121482 GCA_004026705.1 Nesogale talazaci | reverse complement strand
GGTGGCGAAGAAAGCAAATGGTGCCTGGTTATCAAAAGATATAGTGCCTGAGATCTTAACGGCTTGAAAGTAAACAAATGGCCATCTGAGAAGCAACAAGACCCACATGGCAAAATAACACTAGTCTGTGTGACCACAAAGTGCCAAAGTGATCAGAACGAAAAATCGTATCATTGCATATTCACCTCCCTGATATGACTGCTGATGACAAATGGGTGCATAAGCAAATGTGGTGAAGAATGCAGATGGTTCCTGGTTATCAAAAGATATAGCTTCTGGGGTCTTACAAACTTGAAAGTAAACAAATGGCCATCTAACTCAAAAGCAACAAAGCCCACGTGGGAGAAGCACGCCAGCCTGTGTGACTACCATATGTCAGAGGGATCAGGTATCAGACAACAAAGAATTAAAAATCATATCCTTATAAAGGAGGGGGTGTACTGAGTGTGGATCCAAAGCCTATCAATAGGTAAAGCAGCACCACACTTGCAAAGGGGTTGCAGGGAGGAGTCAGTCAGGGTACAGTGTGGCAACAATGAGGTATGCAACTTTCCTCTAGTTCCCCAATGCTTCCTCTCACCCACTACCATGATCCCAGTTCTACCTTGCAAACCCAGCTAGACCAGGGGATATACACTGAAGTGAGAAACATGGGGAATTCAGGATAGATGATCCCTTCAGGACCAGTGGTGGGTGTGGTGATACTGAGAGGGCAGAGGGAGGGTAGAGTGGAAAGGAGTAACCAATTTCAGGGATCTACATATGATCTTTTTGGAGTATGGGCAGCAAGGATGTGGGTGAAGGGACACAGCGGACTGAGTATGATATGAAAAAGTAATAACAATGTGTAAATTATTAAGTGTTCATAGGGGAGTGGGTGGGGGATGAAGGGGAAATATGGAAGCTGGTACTGGGGGCGCTAAATGGAGGGAAACTATTTCAGGGGTGATGATGGCAACAGGTGTACAAGTGTGGTATGCATACAATTCACATGTGTGTTGATCATGATGGGAGTTTTATGGGCCCTCAATGGAATGATTGACAAAAAAGAGGGGGGAAAAGGAGCTTATACCAAGGCTCAAGTAGAAAATATTTGGAAATCAAGATGACAACATGTATACAAATGTGCTTGATACAAAATATGTATTGAGTATTATGAGAGCTTTAAGAGCCCCCAATAAAATTATTGGGAAAAAAAAACTGTTCACACAAACTTCATTTTTTTGTGATGGCTGATTTAAGAGAAAAGCATGTGGTTGGAGCATTTTGTTTCCTGGTTGGGAAAAATGGTGCAGAAACTGTTGTAGTATTGAACACAACTTGTAAGGACAGCACTATGGGAAAAACTCAAATGTACAAGGAGTTTTCTCACTGCAAACAAGATGAAATGTCAACTGATGACAAACATTTTCATCCAAAAAGATGAAAATGTTGCCAAAAATGCAATCACTTGGTGCTCAAAGACTGACTACAGACCACTGAAGAGATGGGGAGGTTATCTAGACTATCTTGGAGCTCAGTTCAGTGAATTTTAATGGAAGGTATGGAAACAAGAAAGGCTGACGTGAGATCTGGGTTTGAGGTTCTGATTAACCAGAAAAAAAAAACAATGTCGAATGGAAACATGCCATGCTTTGAAATAATAGCTATGAAGCGACCCAGATTGTTTTCTAAGATCTTTATTGATGATGAGACATGGTGCTATTTTTATGATTCCCACAGTAAACATCAATCAAGACTGTGGAAAATGCCACTACCACCCTGCTCCTTAAGGGAAATCAAAGACCAAGATAATGCTTATATTTTCTTTGATGTGAAGGGAATAGTGTATTTTGAGTTTGTTCTATCATGTCAGACTGCTAAACAAGTTACATATTTAGAGATTCTGAAAAGATTGCATAACAGTGTGTAACAACAAAGGACTGGTTTGTGGACGGTGGGGGCCTGGTTTTGCCATCATGACTAGTTTTCATCATGCTCATGAAGTCATGTCAGTGCACCAGGTTCGGGCAAAAAAAATCCAGCATGCCTCTTTTGCCCCACGTACTTTACTCCCCTGCTATTACAATATGACTCTTTGTTTTTGCAAATGAAGACAGATATGAAAGGAGAGCAATTTGATAACATAGAATAGGTGAAGAAAAAAAACAGGGAGGGTGCTGTCATCCATCCAACCAGATGTTTTACAACGTTTTCAAGAATGGAATCACAGGCATGACAAATCTATTAAGTGTAATGGAGAGTATTTTGAAGGTCACAAGATTTTATTAAAAAAGTGGAAATACATAGCTTTGAAAAATTCCACTTTAGGGGGACACTCTCATAGTTTAAATAAAGGATTAAATTTGACTTTTAAGAATGTGTTTGGGATCTGATTCTACCAGACTTACACTGATTTCTTCTGCCTATTATTGATATAACAATTGACAGAAATGGTTATGAAGTATTAAAATAGAGCTTGTAAACTATCTTTAGTTAGTAATTTGAATCTTTAAATGATTTAAGGTACACGTAAAAAGAAGATTCTGCAAAGATAAGCCCCACCTAGTGTCTTGAGTGCTCAGTACATCTGCATTTGAATATACGTGCTTTGGGAGTTATGACAGACTGAAGAAAATAAGAACACTTTGCCTTTTTGAATTTTGAATTAGTGGCTTGTTCCTGAAGCTGAGAAAAAAAATGGAGTCTTGAAAAAACTCTCTTCTCAGGTACTGAACATTGAAGGGAGTCTGCAGGCGGCCTGAAATGTTTGGTAGGTGACCACCTAGATCCATCTGATGAATGAAGTGGGAGAAATGCAGCCATAGAGAAACAGGTTGAATCTGGCCCCTGACACTCATGGACTTGATTCATGGGGACTAGAGACGAAGAGTGGGTTGGCTGGTCTGAAGTTTAAAGAGGTGTGCAGAACCTTAGTCTTGCCCCAAGAGTTTGGGTTCTTGAGAATATTTGAGGGGGCTCATGGTTGAAAGAGGAGGCAGTCAGTGGGCACCCTGGTGAGGCTAAGTGAGATGGCCTTCCCTGATTTAAATGGAACCTGGTCAGATGAAGATTTTTGAATCTGTTAATTGGTTCATATTACTGATTGTATAGATGGGCTGTGCTGACTTGACTTTGCTTGTAGATGTAGATTCACAAGTCTCCAAATAGAATGAATATTCTCCATGTCATGCTTGTCTCCTCAGAACACTCAGATGACATAGGTTGGGCAGTATAGAAATTGGATACCCAAAATTGGTAGAATGAAAGTATGAGGTGGCTGGTTAGCAAATTTTCATAGGTTCGGGAATATGCTTATTGAATTATAAGATTGTGGGGTAGATGTGCACAGAATGCAATTGTTAAGTGTAGATTGTTTTTGTTTTGGTCACTCAATTTCTTTTTAATGAGGCTGACACACTGAGTTATATGCATCTTAATTTTAGGCTGTTAGGTACAGGTAGGATTGTATTATTGTTTCATTTAAAACTATATGTGGCTAGAGTTGTGTAAAAGTGTCAAGCTGTCAAGGGGTGGTTTGTGGTAGTTACACAATTTCAAGTCAACTTAATAAGTATAGGGGTGGAGTCCAGCCTGCCAATCCAGTCACAGCCTGATGGTGTGTGTGTGTGTGTGTGTGTGTCCTTCTCATGAGGATTCTGGGAACTTCCTCTTTGTAGATCTGGAGATGAGACACTCTCTGCTTCACCCTTCTGTTGAAGAGACACACTCATAGCTGGAGGAGCCTTGAGGAAACTTGTGCCAGCGCCAAGAGGTTTCCACTCTCATTAGTCCGTAAGACTGCAATCCTGAGCCTGTAATCTTCCTGATTTTTGCATCATCGCATGTGACTGTGTTAGTCTTCATTGGATTTTTGGACTAGTCTTGGACTTATGGACCAAGTCAGACTCATGAACTTGATGTGGACTGGACTAGGGTGCTTTCCTAATAGGCAATTACTTTTGTATATAGTATATATGTGTGTATGTATGTATATATACACACACACACATATATATACATACATTTATACACACATATGCCCTGGATTTGTTGCTCTATTCAACCTGGTCTGATTAGAGAAAAATAGAAATTCTGATTACTTCCATTTCCCTCAACAGGAAGAATGCTATTCTATGAATAAGATGACAAAAATGACACTGTTTAAATTACAATATGACTTTCCTCAAGTTTTCCCCTTTCCCACAAGCTTTGTGTTATTTATTTCTTCAAATATTCTTCAATATTATTTTTTTCTAACAAAAACCCTTACAATTCTGATTTAAATCTAATACATAAACTTGTCCATAAATCATAACTTAACATGATGTTTTACCAGGAACCAGTCAAGCCTTCCATTACACCAGTCTTACCTACCAATAGTTTTATATCATCTTATTATGAGCCTTGTTCATTTTCAAATTCAAAACTGGCTATTGCTATTTGAAGGCAAAAAATTTCTGGCAGCAAGTATTTTTTGACTTTGAACAAGTCCTAACTCCACTATTCGTGTGGCTATAAAAAAAGATAAAATTATTTTCAAAATTTTTTAAAATTTAGGGCTGAGCCCTGGTGGCATAGTGGTTATGCGCGGGACTGCGGCCCACTGGGTTGGAGATTCAAATCCAACAGCAGCTCCCCAGGAGCAAGACTGGGCCTCCTACTCCCAGAGGACAGTGATGCCGCCCCCCAAAAAAATTTTTTTTTAATTTAAACAGATGGTAACAGCATTCTACTTAAATTGAGTCTTAAGGTAATTTACCCGGAGTCATTCTACATACAATAAGATTTATTTGAAGATGAAGTCAAAATCACTTTTCAGTAAAAACTTTGCTCGGTTACCTATTCTCTGGGTGACAAGTTAACCCAAAACTCAGTGACACAAAGCCAGCAACATGTATCTGCTCACAATGATCTGTGCTACACTTTAGTTAAAATGTATCTTTGGTGGGCACTGATTTGGCTTGACTCACAAATGTGGTTAGGGTTGATTGGAAGATCAGTTGTTGACTGGCAAGCGCTAATTGGCCACGCTTACAGCTGGCAGCTGACTAGCGATCTTATTTACCATGCCTTTGTTCTGGCCTGCTCGGCCTGTCTTGCCTGTTGCTTGGCCTCTGTGTCAGTATAGTTTGGCTTCCTTGCACAAAACTAAGTTTCATGAAGGCAATTCTAAATGTGGTAGAGGAGCTTATTCAGATCTCTACTTAAGATCATATTTGTTGGCAACCTAATGAACAAAGCAAGTCACATTACGAAGCCTTAGTGACTGTGACAGACGACTATACAGCGATATAAATAGTAGGTATAGTTTGAAATGATTAATTTAACCACTTACCCCAGTTCTCAGTAAGATTTAGCAGAGCTTCACTTTTCTGAACCAATGCACCAGGCTTTAGTAAGTCAACGATTAGGAAGAATGCCAGTGACTCCATGAGTAAATTTGTTTTTATTTAAAATTCCTAAAACCCTTTCACATTCCCAATTTCCCCTTTATTAACTTGCTCCATTACTTTTAGGTTCCATCAAGTCCATTTCAATCTATAGTGACAATGTGCACAACAGGACAAAAACACTGCACTGTCCGGAGTCACCTTACAATTGTCCCATCTGCCTTAACCCCACTGTTGCAGCCACTGTGTCCATCCATCTCCTTGAGGGACTTCCTATTTCTGCCAGTCTCTCCACTTTACCTAACATGATGTCCTCCATGAAAACATGTCAGAAATAGCTAAGCTGAAGTCTTGCCATCCTTGACTCTGAGGACTGTGGCCATACTTCTTCCAAGACAGATTGGTTTGTCCTTCTAGCATCTGTCCATGGTACTTCTAATATTCTTCTACAGCACCACCGTTCACATGCATGGATTATTCTTGTGTTTTCTTTATTCAAGGTTCAATTTTCACATACACAAAGCAATGAAAAATACCCGGGCTTGGGCCAGGCTCATTTTAGCCTTCAAAGTAACATCCTTTTCTTATTTAACACATTCAAGGGGGCTCATGCAGCAGATTTACCTAATGCATCTGTGGTGTGAGCCCTGGTGGCACCGTAGCTAATCACTGAGCTGCCAAAAGGAAAGTAGGTGGCCCCAAACCAAGGATACTTCACAGGAAAAAGATGTCACTGTCTGTTCCTATAAAGGTTAAAGTCTAGGATACTTCATTGGATCAGTCCTACTCTGTCCAGCTGAGTCACTATGAATTGGAATCAACTTGGCAACTTGTTCTATTAAAGAGAAAAAAATTAAGAGATAGTTTGCTGAAAAAGGTTGCTGTCCTGAGGCTATAGATAGGCTTGAAAAGCCAAAATAGATGGTAAGGAGAAAATTTTGGAGACCAATTTCATTTGGGTTTCAATGACTTCCAGTTCTGATGTTGGGAAATAAGTCTTCTACAACTTTACCTTTGTGTCACTAAAATCCTATAGATGTCTCTGCTGATGCACTTTGTCTCTAAGTTATTATAAATACCTTAGCAATTTTCTGACAAAAATTATTGCTCCCTGTTATAATTTTTAGGGAGAATTATTCTAAAATAGGGCAATTTCTAGAGGTAGTATTCAGATTTTATTTTCTTTTTAATTTAATGATTCTTAGAAAGAAAAGTAGTTCTATGATACTCTCATGTCAAAGGTATGGTGATGATCTCCCTATCTGAAGACTACCTCTAGTTCCTATAGAAAGTAATAACGTATAACCATATTATTCTACCATTAATTCTGTTTAATAAGACCAAATAATCTATTAAAGAAAAGCAACTTGTAGTTTAGGGCACGGTACACAAATTTATATGTAATATAAATGTAGATAAATCTGTTTGAAACCTGTATTATAAAGTGTGTGTGTACATGTGCACTTGAGTGTCTAATTGTGTTTTAGCTCTTCAATCAGACCCAATGTATTTCAACTGTGTGTACTGAATTGCTCACAGTAAAACAGTGGGAAAGGAATCATCAATAGCTAGAGAAATATTGCTTTCTAAGTACCAAAATGACTACTTCAAAGTGGAGCTACTCAGAGCATGAAATCCATCTTTATGTGGTGGATTGATTAGAAAATAGGTATTTAGGAGAAAGCATCAATAAAGCCTGTTCCATTGAGCTGTGTCCTGTAGGAAACAGTAGGAGGGTAAAGTAGGGGAGTGGGAGTGGGACTGGGGAATGTTCAGAGCTCTTGTTTGCCTCTGTTTTAGTGCATGTTCTTGTTGACCCCATGCACTGCTGACCTACGCTTAGCATCTTCATGCACAGCCCACTATGCCTCCAGGGCTTCTTAAATAAGGGACTAGAGAGGAAGTGATTTTTACAACAACAATCATTTGGAAGCCATTTTGTAAGAGCTTAGAAGAAAATTGTTACAGATGTTTCTGCCTACAGAAATTGACACATGCTCACTCTCAGAAGTCATTTCCCAAGGAGAACATCTTGCACAACCAAGAATTCACCAAATCAACTTTTTCAAAGTATTTGCATCTTACAGAGGGACAAAACAAGATGAAATACACAATTTAAATTAATAATTGGTAATTTTACGAGTTACTCAAGTTCTCAAACACAACAGAATATTATTTGGATCAGTAGTCAGGAGAACAGGTATACAAATTAGTTTACATAAAGATTGTACACTCAGAAGCACTGAAAAAAATTCAAACATCTCTGTAAAACTGTATCATAGACATACTGCACTGTCGTGTTTTCTAATGGCATTCTTTAGAAAGGCTGATCTCCTGCCACCAGGTTGATGCATTGAACTCTTCCAGGGTGTTTCTGAGACAAATCTTTGCCTATTAAGCCTCATCTTTAGCCTGAAAGTGGCTGACTGGATGTCAACATTGAACTAGTGACCTCTCCTATTAGCACATTACCCACTTCACTATCAGGGTCCTTAAACCCAAAGGCCATCAATAAGTGAAGTGACATCCTCTTTCAGAGGGGTTGTATCGAGGAGATGAGCCAGTTTAGGTTCAGTGTCATAGCAATGAAATGTGCAACTTTCTCCTGGTTCTCAAATGCTTCCTCCCACCGACTATCATTATCCCAATTCTGCCAGGCAGATTTGGCTAGACCAGGGGATGCACATTGGAATTAGAAATGTGGGAATTTAGGATAGATAATCCCTTGAGACTAGTGGGGAGTGGTGACACTGGGAGGGTGGAGGGATGGTGGAGTAGAAAGGGGGAACAAATTTCTGGGATCTACATGTTACCTCCTCTCTGGCGTTCGGACAACGCGGGTGAGTGATGAGATACATTGGACTGTACTATATGAAGAGGTAATAACAAGTTGTAAATTATTGGAAGTTCATAGGGGAAAAGTAGGGGGAAGAGGAAATACAGGGAATTTTAAAAAATGAACTAGAGGAAAGAGGAGCTTATGCTGGAGGGGTTCAAGTAGAAAATGTTTGTAGAGGAATGTGGCAACATGTGTACAAGTATGCTTAATATGCTTAATCGATGTATTGAATGTTTTAAGAGCTCCCAATAAAATTTATATTTAAAAAAAAAAAAGACAATCATAGAAATTGTCATAATACACCAAAATTGGAAGCATCACAAAAACCTCTCAACAGGTGAATGGGTAAATAAATTGTAGTATTTCTATTCAATGTTAATACTGTGTATGAGTAAAAAATGCAAACTATTTTTTAAAAGTACAGCCAGAATACTCCTTAGAATCAGGATGGTGAGATGCCGTCTCTCTTACCACCAGGTATCAGGACATGGTATCAGGAGAGAGCAGTCCCTGGAAAGGGACATCATGCTAGGGAATATAAAAGGGCAGCGGAAAGGGAGGAGACCCCTCAACAAGACGGGTCAACTCAGTGGCTGCAGCACAGGGTGCAGATGTAGCAATTGTGAAGCAGAACCTGGAAGGGTTCTGTTCTCTTGTACCTCGGGTCACTATGACTCAGAATAGCTGTAAGGCCAAGTAAGCAACAGTAGCTGGATTGTTAGTGGGACAGAAAGAACTTTGCAGCCCAGGCCAGCTATCTAAGTTCAAGAATCAGAGAGAGACTTCTCTGTATAGTGGAGTCCTGCTGACCTTGTATACCATCAACTATGAAACACTGGCTTCAATTTTGAAATGAATATGGATGAACTGAGTACAAAGTGGTGCAGCTCTAGTTGCTAAGTGATCACCCTTTTCCCAGGACACCCGTGGCCCTGGGCTCAATGAGGTGATGTTCAAATGTCTAAGGTCTCAGGCTTGCTGAATAAATCCCAGCGCTGCCATTTGCTAACAATTTGGTTTTTGTTTTGTTTTCTTTTTAAAGACCATTTCATTTGGAGTGGTAGTGGTCATACATCTCTTACCAATACATCCATCCACGCATTATGTCAAGCATCTTTGCTAATAATTTGGTTTGAAGATATTTCTAGCCTCAGTAAAATCAATTCTTAACTTTTAAAATGGAGTTAATGAAGACGAACTCAGAGTGGTGTAAAAATTAAATTCACAATACATATAAGACACTCAGAGCAGTGAATACTATAGGTTTCCTATTGTAGTTGCCCTACTGTCCCCTTTTTCAAGAAAGAAAATTACTAAGTGACCAGCTGGCAATGAAAACATTCATCCTCTAGGCCACAATCCTGGGTAAAGTGTACGTAAGTACTTTTGCCGTCCCTATAGACTGTTCCAGCATTCCCAGGGAGTGGACTAGCCCTCTCTAGGAAACAGAGGTGCACCCATTCACGATGACAGACTATTTTCAGGCATTTGTCTCCACACTCTACTTTTCCTTAGGGTTCAATAAAGTTGTTGTCATAGTCCTACAGGACTTTGAGAGGACAATCATGGTTATGGGCTTATTAGGGAAGATAAGATTACAGTTCTGATGAGAAAAACTCTCCTTGTGCAGTTAGGACAGGTGGCTTTGTTTGGTTTTTTCCTGTCTGACTCAATATCACGTGGCCTGCTTCTGTCCTCCTTGTGCAATGTTATAAAAGCCCTTTTTGTTTGTTTGTAATGAGTTTAATTTTCAAAAACTAAACACTTTAAAAGTTGAAAATTGCTATTTTCAAGATAGATGAGAAAAATATTTTCTTTGGTCTAGACATCACATGTGATCTTTAAGTTAAAAAAAATCCAGAACTATGACTTCATATGCTAAATAAAATTATTCTTTGGCCAAGTGGATGAGAAAATAAAAGTTCTTTTAATATTGCTAAGAGTTATCTAAAGAACAAGCCATTCCTACCATAATCCTCAATCTGAAGGCACTCAGCTCTCTGCCTTTGAACCCGTGAAACCCCCTCCTGGAATTAAATACCAGAGGCATCCCATGCCACAAAACAGCATCTTAGCCCAAAGAATTCCCTTTCACTTGCCTACAGGAGGGAAGTCCGTTGCTCCAGCTCCAGGGCCACTGTGGCTGCTGCTCTCCCACTCCTCTGGAATCCTAGTGTCCTCTGGACCAAGGAGATCCAGCAGACATGAGTATCAGAGGGCAAAGCGGCAAGCCTCTTCTACCTCCTCTCTTGCTGGGAAGGAGATGGCCCGCTTCTGCTCTGGAAATGGTTCATCTTACACTCAGCAGGCTGGCGCGTACAGTTAACCCTGTTAACAATCACTCACAGCTGAATGGTATAAGCCAACTAGAATCTTGCCCCATCTTCCTGCCAAGAGCCACCAGGAAAGCAAAGGTCATTTGGAGGGCAGACCCATCCAGAAAGCAAAGATCACCTGGACAGGAGCGCAAAGACTGCGGCTAGAAGTCATGCTGCCCAACTCATTGCACATCAGTGCTACTAGCAAGATTTTAAGAAGCACCTTTTTCACAGATGATTGTTGATGAAATGTTAGATTTGTGGTGTGGATGGAAGAAGGGATTTAGTTTCTAGGAAAGCAAAGGGACTGCCATGGGCACGTAGTCATCTTCTATTTCTTTGAGACCTTTTCTGTTATTCGGCTGAGATTGTCTGCTTTTTCATTTGTTTCAGTATGTTTGTAATGGTTGCTGGAAGCATTATCGTTATCTGCAAAGCCCGCTTTAAGGTCTTTTGTCATGTAATTCCAATATATCCTTCATCTTGGAGTTTGACTTTCCTTAGTTGTCTTCAAAATTATCTGCGAGATCGTCCTAGTTGTGGATGAGTGAAAAAATAGGCGCAAGCTGGACAACTGGGGAACTTTCTCATGAGGCTCTTTGAAGATGCACTGGCTTGCCTTTTAGCCATGAGAGAAAGGCTTGGTTCCTCGCATAAAGAACATAGCCTGGGACCTCATGGAGGCAGTTCCACAGGATCCCACAGGGTCACTAGGAGCTGGAATTGAATTGGGGACACCTAACAGCACGGGACACTGGTGGGATCCTGGGTAAATGTTGAAATGTCACCCAGCAGTCTCCCTGCAGGTGAGGGATGGGGCTGCCTCTTTCCCCAAGAAGCACACACCGCAGAACCACATAGCACAGCTCGACTCAATCATATAGGGTCATTAGCAGCCAGAATGGACACACCAGTAGCAGCATTGTCACCACCACTCCCACCACCTCTTTAACCCTTCTCACAGCACTCCCATCAGGTAGAAGGCCAGCCACCACCCTGGTCACTCATGGGAGTTCCAGTTGGACTATTTCTTATCTTCCAGTTAGTTTTTTGTTCACTTATCTTGAGATAATGTCCAGACTCTCATTGTACTTGGTGGAAAGAATGAAAAGGTGTCCACTCAGTAGTGGAAGTAGCATTTGCTTTACTTGAGATCATTAACTCCCAGTCTCAATTTCTTCATCTATATAATGGCAGCAGTTCTACCTACTTGTGATTGTTGAAGCAATTAGAGTAATATATATCTTTATGTTCACTTGCATAACAATAAAAACATTTAAAAGAAACCGCAGTGGTTGGGCAGAGGATAGAGCAGGCATTTCACCAAAGGAGGGTGTTTCAATAAGCACCAAAGAGACTGTGACTAGCTATTTATTAAGAACCAATTTCAGGGATCTACAAAAAACCTCCTCTCTGGGGTACAGACAACAAGGAAGTGTGTGAAGGGACACACTGCACAGTGTACGATGTGAAAAAGTAATAACAATGTGTAAATTATTAAGGGAAGGAAGGGAAATATGGAGAACTGGTACTGGGGGGCCTAAGTGGAGGGAGGATGCTTTGAGAGTGATTATGGCACCAAGTGTACAAATATGGCCTGCATATAATTGATGTATGCATTGATCATGATGGGAGTTGTCTTAGCCCCCAACAAAATGATTTATGTAAATAAAGAAGAAAGTTAATTGCCATTATGATGGTTTCATCTTTTGATTATTATGCTGTCATAAATAGTAGTATAGAGTTTGCATTCTTGCTTGTATTGTTTCTGGATTTATCCATTAGATTGGAGTTGATGAATCATATGGGAGTTCTGTATTCAAATTTGTGGAAACTTGTTTTCCACAGCTGCTGCTCCGTGTTCCATACCTACCAGCAAAGGGAAAGGAATCGTGGCAGTAGCAGCAGCTTGACCTGGGTTACAAGCAGAAAACTCTTGGCTGAAAAGACTGCACAAAAACAAGAAATACACCTGAGAAACCTAACGTGGAGAAGGTGCTCCTAGAAGCTTAACATATACCAGATGGTTCATGTATAATGGGGATCACCAACTAAAAGACTTTCAGCTAGATTGTAAGAAATCATGTTTTCAAGGTAATTGGCCACCACCTTGGCTAATTTCCTTCAACTACAAACCGGTGAAGCACTCTGGGCTGATCAGAAATAATCTGACTCCTCTAGCTTCATCACTCCCAAGTAATCATGCCTGCCAGGAGGAGAGCATGCTGCTGTTACAGAAAAAAAAGTTAACTTGAAGGATAAAACCTTTTAATGAAACAAAAACAAGAGGTGTGATTATTATCATCCAATCCTTAGGTGATGCCAATCCCTAGAAGCCCTGGGCTACTCAACATAACATTAAAGTCTGAGTCCATCCCAGTTCAGGCCTCTGAAGAAAAGCTTACAGACAAACTTCTGGAAAACCAGTGATTGAAAACATGTGGAGCGTAGCTTCACTCAGGCGCATGGATGGCCACGAGTCAGAATCAACCCCACCACAACTAGCTTTGGTTGGTTTTGTTATGGGCCATACAGCTATGGCCTCAAATCTTTTGAATTCAGACCAATAATCAATGAGGTAGCAGCTGGTAAAAGGTATTACTGGCTATCTCAAGGTATGCAAAAAAAGGGTACTGGTGAAATAAGATAAGACTAGCAATACAAGGTTTCTGTGAAAAATTAAGTCATGCTAAAATTTGAACTAACTAAATTTTAGATGAAAAACTGTTGCTGTGACCATGTCTATTATTATGATAAATGGCAACAACTTTATAAAACTTGTATAAACATTAATTAGGTCTTCTTTTTGTAACTTTAGGGTCAGTTATATCTAAAATCCATCTAGTTTATAAAGAGAATTAAAAATCATTTAAAGTCTTTAATGTACTTTAAAAAAATCTGAAAACAGAACAACATTAATAATGAAAAAGTAGAATGTTTGAAAAGTCTCCCTCCCATCTTCGCTGTCTCAATATCTTCCATATCTTAGCTATCTGTTTATATCCATAGTTATTCACACAAGATACCACAGATGCTTGTTACATACATAATTTTAATCCACAAGTAAAACCCTGCTATTATTGTTTTCTCCAAATCTTCTAAATAAATATTCTCTAAGAAAAAATAGCCATTTTCTAAAGAAACAAGGGGAGAGGTGGATTCCTCCCTGTTACTATTTCCCTTGCCATCTTACAGCTCATGCAACTCTCGTGGTTGTCAAATGCTAATGTTTTATCCGAGTAGAAATGTAAATTTCCCCACTGTGAGGTCAGACTTTCAGTAACGAGGAGCACAATTTCAAGGAGATGAACTTGGTAGAATGGTGTGGCATCGTGTCCAGGAGTATGAGTTCTGGACAAGACAAGTGATGGTCAAATGTTAGCTCTATTATATTTTAGATCTGAGCAATTTAGTTAAATTCTGTCTTACAATTTCCTCTGTAAAACAAAGAAAATTATAAAGTAGAACTGTTATAAGACAAAAGTATTAGCATATGTAAAAATCAGTACCTGTTCCAGAGGAAATTCTAATAAATATATCCCTCCTATGTTAATTAAACAGCTGATTGCTTTACATCACAATGACATGATCATGTATCTTTACTCCACAGCTATCAAGCTGACCAAGTTGGATGTTAATAGTGATGTTTAAAGTGCTATCATGCCAAGAGTTTTAATTTGCTGAGCTCGAAGGCCTTTTAGTGAATATTTTTGCCTGAAGGGTTGGACCTCCAATAAAAAAGGAGGAAAAATAGACGAGCCTGAGAACCTCCTCAAATAGAGCAATCTCAAAAAAACCCTGAACACCTTTACATTTTCAAAAAGATGTGAGATGCAAAGTCTCACGGTCATTTAGAGGGGGGATCAGCTGTGAGTCATACCAACTTGCATGGTCAACAAGAGGATTCTGACTCAGCAAGGTGACAGTGGGTTTGTGAGGCTTGGCACTCTTACAAGAAAAGCCAACTGCCATCAGCAATCTCAGAGGATTACAATCCAAATGAGAACATAAACTGTCTATTTACAGAAAATCTAACTGATCTGGTGAGCTTCCGTTTTTAAAAATGAATTTGATTTATTTGAATGACTGAATAAATTAAAACTATTGTGATATGTAGGTGCAGCTTTTCATGTAATAAAATGTGATCATCAATTATAATGTTGAGGATGATGATGATAATGGTCACGATGGTAACAATAAGAATACTAAGACCGTAGGGCTGAGCCCCGGTGGCGTAGTGGTTGTGTGCTGGACTGCGGCCCACTGGGTAGGAGGTTCAAATCCAGCAGCAGGGCTGAGATTCCTACTCTCACCACCAGAGGGCAGTGATGCCCACCCCCAAAAAAGAAAGAATACCAAGACTGCATTAATACATTTTGGAGTTTAACTGCCTTGGAAAGCCTGATTAAACTACCATCTTTATGCTTGTCCCCTGTGAACTTGTTCACACATTATATTAAATGTATAGCTTCCCAGAATAGGACAGCTGTTGACAAAGTCTGAAAGCAGGTCACTATATGGTAGCAGGTCAAAGAGAAACGGGAACCAGAGCTTGCTCTGGCCCCTTGTATACCCCTTTACACTAGGGGAAGCAGTAAACTGTGTCCTCACCTGCAGTAGTGGGGATCAAGGTGACTGGATAGGACTTTGTGGGAATTTCTGCTCAGTAAAAAAATAAATAAAATTGTATTTTCTTATCATTGTGATTGTCTGAGATAATGATAATTTAATTCCGGTGCATTTATGTATTAATTGTCTGTAGACTCAAAAATAACCTCACTCACAAAAAGCCATTCTCAGAAAGTCAGCAGCCTGAAAGGGTTTTTTTTTTTTTTTTTTTAGTTATTCTCAGTGGTGCTCTGATCGCTCAAGTGAATTACTGGAAACAATGGATACTGAGAATAAAAGAAAAATGATTGGAAAGAATAGAAGTTGATAGCATTGAAATGAAAACCTTCCAGTGGGGCAGGCCTGTGTGGAAATGCATGTCTTTGCATATTTCCCCAAGGAGAGGAGTGAAGAATGGTGCTGGCTGTGAGGTGCATTTTTAAAAGCATAAAATAAAAGGACCATGTATCAACCCAAATTGTGTTGGCTTAGAAACATATTACATCTTTGCATGATCTTGCGTTACCTACATTTTTTTCATATTTGCTCATTTACTTTTACCATTCCTCCACTACCATTTCTTCCCTTAATATAAGTAAATAGATAAATAACTGGTTTCACAATATTTGTTGGTGCTGACTCAATAGCATATACCTCCAACTTCTTGTTCCTTTCTAATCCTTTATAGCAAGGAAATAACAAGAAAATATTTTCCTTCATCACCACGATTTTGGAAATGCTTTGTAATTCAGGCTGTGCTACACGATTCTAGGATCATCTGTTGTAGCTTTTATTTGCCAAAGTTCCCTGTATTTCCCTAGTTTGTCTGTTATTATCAGGGCCTAGATGAATGCCTTATATAAATATATAAATATAAACTGGTGCCTCTGTTCTGAGCCCCTGCATACTAGAGAGGACAATTTAAGCCTTTAAACACTAAGGTGGTGGCATGGGTACAGAGAACATTGTACACTGACCTCTACTCATGATTCATGCTGAAGGGGAGTGAAGAACATACTGTCAAAAAGATAAATGGAGGTTAAAGGTAGAGAGATAGTAAAAAAAAATCAACTAATAAAAATATATGAATAAAATCTTCAGTTTACAAGAGAGTATAAGATACAAGAGAATTATAAATGAAGACTTCTGCTTAAGGGTACTTTTTGTCTTTGACCTTTGTGTATCTTTAGGAGAAAAGTTCAAGCTTAAAATTTACATTTTCTTATCATGGCTGACAGTCCTAAATTAACCTGAACTATACCACATTCAAAATGAGTTTTATTGTTTTGGGGGAAATATAATTTTCCTCAGTTTCCACTTTACTGTCACTTTATGAATTGTCACTGTATCCTGGATGTAAAAACACTGTGAAAAATTGCTCATAAATACAAAATAGAGTACAATTCTTACAATTGTATACTTTTTTGATTAGTGAACAAATGTAATCTTTATAAAAAAAATACTACCTTTGGGCCTTTTTTTCCTGGAGTATACTCCAGTTTGAGGAATATTAAAACTGAAGTGTTTCTTTAGAATAGGAATCAGGAAGGTACATATTTGGGACCATTTCAATAAGAGAAATAATGCTAAGATTTATATACTCCCCATATTGACAAAGAAAAAGAGTCCTACCCAATTTCCTTTTATGCAACAACTATGTAGTTTCTGCTTAGTGATTTGAAAATAAAACGCCATCCTGGATCCCAGGGCACTGTGAGAATCAGAAGCTATGCACATCAGACCAGCCGGATATTTAGAGATGCAACTCCAAGAAGAGATTGCCGTCGGTGCTGATGTTTTCTCACCAGATGCTGTCCAACTTCCATCTGTTTCTGGTCCCATCCCCACCTCACTGGGCACCATGTCCGTTCCTGGGTTTCTTCAGGACACTTGTATCTGAGATGACTCAAAGTTCTTTTCTTATTCTGACCCAATTTGCTACTTGAGAAATAACCCCAAACACATACAGAATCCTTCCTTTCTGAAAAACCCTCCTCTAAATGCTTCTGTATATGCTCAATTTATCTTCACAACAATCTGTTATTCTGTTCGCATTACAGATAAGGAAACTGAGGCTATGTTGGTCTGGGTTAACTAGAGAAACAAATCCACAGAAACTCATATGCATATAAGAAAATTTTACATAAAGTATAAGTGTACATTAAGTAAGGATCCCAGCCTATTGTTCTCCAAGCCTCTAAGTCCAACATTAGCCCATACACGCAACACCAATCTACAAAGTCCTCCTTGATCTCACAAAACACACACAATGATGTCGACTGCAGAAGATAAGCCAGATCAGTTAACGTGTAAGCATCTCAGCGCTGGCAGGGGTCTCCACATGAAGGGCTGCTCCAGCATCAGGGATTGGGATAGGTTCATGTGGCATCTCCTCAGCGATGTCTTGCAGGCAGTGAACCTTGCCAGCTGAAGCAGGGAACTGGCTAAGGCTACTGCACCCTGTTCCAACCGCCAGAAAGTAAGAGACCCAAGAACTAGAAAGGCAAAGTCATTTATCTCTCTGCCCTTCAATTAACCCCACGTGTGTTTGTCATCCAGTTTGGCACAATAAACCTTACCTATCTCAGAGGCCAAGGGCACTAAATACACTGCCTAATGCCACTAAGCCTGAGGAGAGTGAAGCAAGTATGTGATTGGCTTCACAGTTAATCCTGTTAACCACTAGGCTCTTCTCCATCAGTTTATTACCAAATAAAGTACAGGATACCGAATTAGCTTTACACCTCACAATCACTTCTCAGCCTTTTGACTGAGATCAAGTGCAGTGCACATCAGATTCAGGATAATTGTATCTCAAATGATGCAAGAACAAAAGTTAGACTTAAAATATTTGTATCTGAAATTCAAATTTAACTGTTTTTAATTTTTAAATCTAAATAGCCTGCTGAATATTGTCACATGAGCTATCTGTTTTAAGTAGTGCTCAGAGTGCGTGACCCTCAGAAATGATGGAACTTTCCCCTAAGGTCTCACCCTGGGTTTCCTTCACTGCCTGATACTTGCAATGGACATCAGAGGTCACTAAACCTTTTCTGTAATGCTCCTGATATTAAATGCCAGTAATAATAAATGGCTTTGAGGGCCCTATGTCCTCTCAAAACAATCACACTCTTCGTACAGTGGGAAAGCAGCTATAAACAACACATACATCAGTGACTATGAATTTGTTTCCGTAAATCTTTATTTATAGGAACTAGCAGTGGGACAGATTTGGCCTGTAGATTCTCACTTACCACCCTCCACCATAGAACCTTCCCTCAGATTCTTGAGCTAATTCTCCCACCTGGAAATAGTTAAGCTAACCAGGAGCCACCACAGGGACCTAGGTTCCCCATCAAATGATCTGTTATACAATGCAAGAAATTGTCAGTGAGAAATTATCCTTAACATCATCGAAAACAGTGATTCTCAACCTTCCTAATGCCTCAACCCTTTAATGCAGTTCCTCATGTTGGGGTGACCCATAAAATTATTTTCATTGCTACTTCATAGCTATAATTTTGAGACCATTATGAACCAGGCAACCTCTGTGAAAGAGCCGTTCAACCCGCAGGTTGAGAACCAATCGAAAGCAAGTCTAGACATTATCCAATACGAGAGCCACATTGCCATTGGCAATCCATCTAATAATAGGAAAGCCCGAATGGGACTTACAGTCCAACCTCAGCACATCAGATCGACCCCCCTGAATTGGAAGTGATCCATAATTGACCCTCTTTCTCCATTTCCTCTTTGACTTTCCACATCTCACTTGATGGTACATGGTTTTAACCTTTCTTGGTAGAATATTTTACTTTTCGTGATCACTTTTAAATTCTTAAATTCAAAACATGACCTTCTGTGTTGCAAAATACAAATAATTATCCCTGAATCAGCAACGAAAAGAATAAATATGGCCACTTAGCTTATTCCAATGCATAGTGATCCCATGGGACAGAGTAACACGACCGGATAGACACTCAAGATCGCCACACATTTCTGTCTGATGGCTGATGGCTTTGAGCTGTGACCTGTGGTTTGTCTCTGGGTGCTTAACCTTTGTACCACTAGTGCTTCCTACCAAATCCCTGTGGTTTTCACTGTTCCTCTTGATAGGTGCCACAGAATTGGTCTGAGTTCCTAATCACCCTAGACACTACAAAATAAAGCACTGCTTGATGCCGCATTCTATTCTCAATCACTGTGACATTACAGACTGTTGTTGCAGTCACCGTGTCACCCCAGCTCCTGAGCACCTTTCTCATTTTGAGTGACACTCTAAGGAGCATATGTCCTTCTCGAGGGACGGGTTCCTGATAACATTTCCAAAGTACGTCAAAGAAAGAAGGAAGTCTTACTATTTTTGCTTCTAAGGAACTTTCTGGCTGCACCTCTTCAAGACAGATTGGTTTATTCTTCTAGAAGTCCCCAAATCCAGAGGTTTTCTTCTAGTCTATAGACTGTTTGATAATGCTTTCACTTTTGACACTTTTAGCTCCCCCCCCAAAAAAAAATCATCATTCATTATCCTTTCTTAGAATCTAAGATTGAGCTTTCTCATTATTCTCTTGTTACATCTCAATCTCTATGAAAATTGTCTATGAAGATGACCAGCAAGCATCCAACTTCAGCTACAGAATATACACACTCTTCCTCCTAACTGATAATTCCCTTCTCTGAGGATCTGTCCTAGCCTTATCAATTACAGCAGAAGTGAGACTGTGTCAGTCCCAGGCTTGGTTCCTCTTTGCTTTGAGATGGACCTAAAAGAAATGCATGCAGCCCACTCTACTGGAGTCACTAGGATTCCAGGCATTCAAGTAAAATTATATGAGGCATTCCTGCCCTAGCTAAGCTTCTCATTGAATGTAGTTGCATTCTGAACCTAAACAACACCATATGGACCTAAGAAATGCCTAGTTAGAGAAATAAAAAACTGAAAATAGTAGTAGTTGTTGCAAACCATTAAATTATATTGCATGTAAGTATAGAAATAGCAAAGTCTCCTTTCCAAACTTCTTCGCTGCTTACCTCGAAGTACTACATTTTGACTTTTGACATTGTCCTGTTTCTAGTCTCACTCTATTCACAATTTTATACTCTAACTACTACCTATATATAATTGAATTTATACTATATATTGAATAATTGAATATATTGAGTAATTAGTCAATAAATGTCCTTATACCTTATACTTGAAATACTTCAAAAGACAGAGAAAAGTATTAAGGGAGTAAAGATGGATATAAAGAAGAGAATTGGGGATAGGTTAAAGGAATTATTATTTTGAGAAATTAGGTGAAAGATAAAATCACTGTCATATTTTTGCTATTAAACTTTAAACAGTAAAATATATCACTATTTATATTTCTATTTCCTCAAGAGAATAATAAACTCTCAGAGAGCAGGAACTATGGTTCCTGCTTAGGCAGGATCCCTTACAAATAGCCCTTCTCTTCAACTAAGATGCATTTGCTTAAGATACTTCTGAATGTTTCCTCAAGGAAGTCTTATATACTTTATATTCATTTATGCATTCAATTTAAGGTAGCTTACATTCTTATCAAATCTTTGTTTTTTATTACTTTATGTATTTCTGTGCCCTTTCCTACTTCTTCCATTTTTATAAATCTGCTTTCTCTAATAAGCTACACCTCCTCTAAACTTCAATAAACTATGTTTAAAACCATAGGAACAAACAAAAGCCCCAACTTCAGAGGAGTGGATAACAAGTTCTGCTACATTCATGCTACGGAATTTTAAGCACGGATAAAAACAATGACAACACTCTCAAACACAAGAAGACATGGACAAAGCTAGAGAACATTATGCTTACAAACTTTATTCAATATTTTAAAATATAATTATTACTATAAGGAAATATCAAGATTGCTATAAGGAAAAATAAAGAAGAAGAAACATGATTTTTACACCAGCAGACAATGACTATGAGGAGGTCAGGGATGGGGGAGGAACAAACAGAGTGCAAGAGTGGGGGAAGGCAAAACCCCTCAGATATCAAGGGCTTAATAGGATCTTGTTATTGATTTAGTTTCTTAAAAGGAACTGGGTAAATATATATCATGCCTTTTGTTAAATGTATTCCAGATTCCTCACTCTCAAACCTAAGTAGTGGCTTGAGTGCCTTTTTAAAAAAAGAAGAGAAAAAGTAAAATTGAAATGGACTTGAGAGTTTTCCGTGACAAACAAGTTTGTCTCAAAGCAAAACAACAAAACGCTTGTTTAAAATCTTAGATTTGCCCACTCATTATAATTTGCCCACTCATTGTGTCACTAATAATACAAGTTTAGTACTTTTTTATGCAGGGAATAATCTTCTGCCTTCTGCATTTCATATCCACAATGACCAAGATGTATAAAAGTGCCACCAAAGCATATACATATGGTAACCAGCAATTATTTCCTTAAAAGCAATATTAAAATTTTCCAACACTCAAACTTGTCAGCAAGCTAAGAGATCCTTAGAAACAATTAGGGCTTGAGATAGAAAATTTTGACATATTGATATATTAAGTGTCACTAAGTTTTTTAAGAAAGGACTTGTATATTTGAACCAATTCAATCCTAATAGTACTCTATGAGGAAGGTATTACTATCAGTATACTATAGATACAGAAATTCAGAGAGAAAATGTATGGTACAGTCCTTGGAACCAGACAGCTAGTAGACAAATCTCAGTTTCATTACTTGGTAACTGTTTAATTTAGGGGCAAAGCATTTACGTTTTTGTCCTTTATTTCCTTTATCTGTACAGCAGGGGCAACAATGGTCCCTATCTCACAGGAACATTGCAAGAGCTAGTGGAAGAGTGAGACCCAAGAAGAGTGCTTCCCACACAATCGTCCTTAGTAAATCTCAGTTGATGGCTCTTTGCATCCCACGGTATGCAGTAGGGACCCTTTTCCGATGAAGGCACAGATAGTCAATATTTTAGGCTTTTCATGTCATATGATCTCTGTCACAGCTAATCAACACTGCCCTGGATGTTGGCGAGCAGTCAATGACAGGACATAAACAAAGGTATGTGGTAGGCTTCTTTCTCTCTATCCTTCATTCTATCCAAAGATGCTTTAAAAAGAACTGCTGTATGAGAAGACCATATCCAAATGACCTTGAATACTTTAGCTGCCTAGTATATATTTCATTGGTTAAGCCTATATCATTTCCTAAGTTCATACTTCAATATCTTAGTGCTTTTTCATTAAAAATTATGTAAAATTTGATTGTTTCTGCTCCTTTGGGGTTGTTTCCTTGAAACAACTTAAATTCTATCAACATCTCTTTTTAAAAATGATTTTATTGGGGACTCTTATAGCTCTTGTAACATTCCATTCATCATTTGTATCAAGCATATTTGTACACATGTTGCCTTGTGTACATTTCCAAACAAGTTCATTTCCAAACTTTTTTACTTGAGCCTTGGGTATAAGTTTCTCTTTCCCACTCCCATTTTTTACATTATAAATCATTTTATTGGGGACTCATCCAATTCCCATCACAATCCATATATTATACAGCAATTGTATGCCGGCCACATTTGCACATCTGTTGCCATCATCACTCTCAAAACATTCTCCCTCTACTTAGGCCCGCCTATTTCACTTCCCTCCACATATCCCCTCCCTTATGAACCCCTAATAATTTTCAAATTGTTATTACCCTTCCATGTGGTACAATGTCCAATGTGTCCCTTCAGTCACTTCCCCATTGTCCATACCCCAGAGAAGAAGTTACATGTAGATTCCTGATATCAGTTCCCCCTTTCTATTCCACCATCCCTCCACCCTCCCAGTATCAACACTCCCACCACTAGTCCTGAGGGATCATCCTTAAATTACTAAGTCCCTCTTCTCAAGTTCATCCTCTTCACTTTCTGCCTCTATCTGCTTCTTTTTCTAGTTTAATCAAAACCAGATCCAGGCTTAAAACAGTACTCATGCAACCTTGCCTTGGCTTCATTCTTTCTGTTTTCCTCTATCCTTCATTAATACAAATGCCCTTTAAAAAGGATTGCTATAGGAGAAGACTATCTCCCAGACAGACACAGATATATGGACTTTAGGTATATTGAATGCAAAACTCACCCCCTACCCACCACATTAGAGATCCATCCCAGACACAAAGTAAGAAAAATCAGTGTTGTTGGCAATGGTTACTGGTGAAATGAGTATAATTGAATAAAAAGCTTATAAATTCAAAAATTTAATCTTAGTATAAAACCCAAACCCAGCCACTGCCAGAAAGAAGGACACATTAACAATATGATGTTGAAACTGGGACCAGGAAGGGAAGGGGAAGGTGGGGGGAGAAATGAGGAACCAATCACAATGATCTACATATAACTCCCTTCCAAGGGAACAGACAACAGAAAAGTGGGTGAAGTGAGACATAAGTCAGTGTAAGGAATGAAAAAATAATTATAAATTATCAAGAGTTCATGAGGGAAGAAGAGTGGAGGGAGGGAAATGAGCTGATATCAATGGCTCAAGTAGAATGAAAATAGATGGATGGATAGATAGATGGATTGTGATAAGAGCTGAATGAGCCCCCAATAAAATGAATTTTTAAAGAGATTAAGATGCTGGTGATAGCATTATCTGGAGAACATTCATTAATTTTAATCAGGTTTTAGAAAATTATATTGTCTAAGTTAACTATTACATGAAAGTTGTGAGAAGCTTGATTGTTGCACTACATATAAGAAGATAACTGTGGATGGGAATGAATAACACTAAATATGAACATATCAGAATGTTTTAAAATTTAAAAGATAGAATTTAAAATTAAATCACAATATTCATCTCAAATTTTGTATAAAATGTCCAGGGGTGGACATGGGACAAAGGGAGGAAGGGTAAAGGAGGTGGTGTTGACCTGGCCAGGGATAAGGGAATAACATGTGATTCAAAGTCAGTGACAGAATGGGTGTGAGAGGTCCGATAGGGATTAATCAAGACTAATGTAACAGAGAGAAACTATTGAAACCCAAATGGAGGTTTAGCATTATGGTAGGATGGGAGGATGTATAAGGAAATAAAGGAAAGACCTGGGGAGTAAGTGGCATTTATAGAGGTTTAAATAGAGACATGTACATAGGTGTATATATTTATATGTGATGGGGAGGAATGGATAAATGTGCCTATACTTATAGGGTTAATATTAGGACAGCAGATGGGCATTGGACCTCCACTCAAGTACTTCCTCAGTGCAAGAACATTTTGTTCTATTAAATTGACATTCTATGACATGCACCTCCCTGGCACTATCACTGAAAACAAATGTGTGCATAAGCAAATGTGGTGAATAAAGTTGATGATGCCTGGCTATCAAAAGATATAGTGTCTGGGGTATTAAAGGATTTAAAGTAAGCAAGCGGCTATCCTGCTCAGAAGCAACAAATCCCACATGGAAGAAGCACACCAGCTTGTGAGACCAAAAGATGTCAAAGGGATCCAGTATCAAGCATCAAAGAACTAAAATTGGTATCACTATAAATGAGGGGGAGTGCAGATTGGGGACCCAAAGCCCATCGATAAGTGAAGTGACATCCTCTTACAGAGGGTTTCAGCAAAGGAATGAGACAGTCAAAATACAGTGTAGTAACGATGAAATATGCAACTTTCCTCTGGTTCTCAAATGCTTCCTCCCACCCACTATCATGATCCCAACTCTACCAGACAGATCCAGCTAGACCAAGGGATGTACATTGGAGTCATAAACATGGGGAATTTAAGATAGATGATCCTTCGGGACTAGTGGGAGGGTAGAGGCATGGTGGAGTAGAAAGGGGGTACTAATTTCAGGGATCTACATATGACCTCCTCTCTGGGGTGTGGACAACAGGAAGGTGAGTGAAGGAACACATTGGACAGTGTATGATATGAAAAGGTAATAACAATTTGTAAATTATTAGTGGTTCATGGGGGAGGGGGGCAATATGGGGAGCTGGAATTAAAAAAAAAGAACTAGATGAAAGGGGGAGGTGGGAGCTTATATCAGGGTCTCAGGTGGAAGATATTTGGAAATGAATATGTCGGCATGTGTACAGATATGCTGGATACAAATGATGTGTTGAATGTTGTGAAAACTATAAGAACTATAAAATCAATATTTTTTAAAAAAGAAAAACACCATGAAACTATCATATTAAAAAAATAAGCCCCTTTAAGGATATGAAAAACTCCATGTCTGACAGTATTGCGTTGCTTATTTCAACAACATCAATCTATTCCATTGGATGGTCCCTAGATTAGAATGCTGTTCCTACAAAATCCCCATTGCCATCCTCCAAAGATCAAAGGCCAGCAGGTTTTATACCTGAATAAATGGATTGTGTTAGCACAGACTATTTAAACTGGGTCTTTGCCTCACTCATTAAACACAGTCTTAACTGAATAACTTTTGAATAGAAATGACATTGAATACTAAAGTTTCTGTGGAAAATTGTCATAAATATAGAAAGGTTTTCTATTTCACATTTCTAAGTGATGTGAATAGAGCTGTTAGTAAGTAGAAAACTAAAACTAAAAAAAGCATTTTAAAAGCTCCTGACAATAGTCTTCATGCTGTAGTCATAAAGGTCTTTAGGCAAGACTCATGATCTAAACTCAAATCACTGTTCTATCACCTTCTGGACATCATTTGTTTGTCCCTGGATATAAACAGAGTGCTAATCCATGTAACATTGACATCCTAGAGTATTACGTGATATATTCATTAAGGATCTCATCTTATGGAGAACTGATTTCTATTTATTTTCCTTAGTTATATTACTTAACAATGATGATTCATGTACAGCCATCTGACTTTCTGTCTTTCTGTCCAGTGGAAAGGCAGGAAAATAATGAGTACCTAATAATACTAGATCATTAGAACATCAATCATATGGAGAGGCTCAATATCATCTGTCAAAGCACGGCCAGCTGAGCAGGGTCCAATATAACACTGAGAAACATACAGTTTTCCTCTGGTTCTTAAATGCCCCCTCCCCTGCGCATACCACCCCCCTCCCCCCAACTAACATGACCCTAATTTTACCTTACAAATCTGACTAGACCAGATCATGTACACAGGTACAGATAAGAGGTCAAGACACTGGGAATCCAGGACAGATAAAGCCCTCACAACCAATATTGAGAGTATCCATGCCAGGAGGGGAAGGTGTAGATCGCAATGATCTACATATACTCCCCTCCCAAGGAGATGGACAATAGAAAAGTGGGTAAAGGAAGACAACGGTCAGTGCAAGACATGAAAAAACAATAGTAATTGATAAATAACCAAGGGTTCATGAAGAAGAGAGGGTAGGGGAAAGAGGAGATAAATGAGGAACTGATACCAAGGATTCAAGTAGAAAGAAAATGTTCTAAAAACAATGATGACAACAAATATACACTTTTTTTAAAACAATGGATGGATGCTGGATTGTGATAAGAGTTGTATGAGGCCCCAATAGAAGGATTTATTATTTTTAAAGGCCAAGGTCTACCTATACAATATTCCAGCAATTGCTTATCTGCAAATTCTAGTTAAGGAAAATTAAAGCAAATTGATGGGTATCACAGTATGACCTTGTGTAGTCCCACCTGAATTTGGAGAACATTTTTAAGTTGGGTTCACACAGTGGACAGTAGTGACTGCAGACCAGACAAGTAACAAGGACTTCACACATGAAGAAAACAAAAGGTCCCTTAAAAGAAAGAAAACAGAGACCAAAGTGATGACCTAAAAGAGCTAAAGAGAAGACGTTCCTGGGCAGCTCAGAAATATTACTATAGTGAAATGTGTAAGTGATTGGAGTGAGAAATCAAAAGGGGAGAACATGCTTGTTATTTCTCAAACTTGAAGAACTTAAGAAAAATTTCAAGTTTCAAATGACAACATTGACTAACTCTATAGGCAAAATATTGAACATTGCTCTCATTACCATTGAGTCAATGCTGAGTCATTGTGACCTCCCGTGCATTTCTGAGTCTAACTATTTAAGGGAGTAGAAAATCCAGTCTTTCTCCCAAGGAATCCTTCATGATTTTTAACTAACAACCATGCAGAACGCAGACCACTGCATAACCACTACACCAGAGAATATTAAAAGACAGAAGGTACATGCCTAGTCTCAGCATCAAAAAGAACTTATTGAAGTAGTATATGACTAAAAACCAGTCATATTGAAGGTAGAAGTCTCCAAGCTACACTGAAGACTTTGGTGAAAAACAAGATATTAGGAGTTGATGAAATGTCAACTGAGATGTTTCAACAGGTGAATACAACTCTGGAAATGCTCACTTGTCTATGTCAGAAGTATAAAAGATAAGTACCAAACCAACCAACTGGCAACTCCACTGCCATCGAGTATACTCCCACTCGAAGAACACTATCCAGAGCATTTGAGGTTCTAAATATTTAGTGGAACAAGCAGCCTCTTCTTTTTCCCTGGGACCTGCTGGTGTGTTTGAACTTCTG
Source organism: Nesogale talazaci (assembly GCA_004026705.1). NCBI lineage: Eukaryota > Metazoa > Chordata > Mammalia > Afrosoricida > Tenrecidae > Nesogale > Nesogale talazaci. Next base: position 93,862 of record PVJH01004749.1, on the reverse strand, counting down.
ACCTTGGACTAACAGCCCAATGTTTACATCATAGCAAATCAGGAATCCATTTGACTCAAAGACAGATTTGGTTAATTAAAACAAAATTCAAAATATCTGTATATATGTCCCCTTTACAAAGAAAAACGATTCAACAGAATGTGAAAACCGTACAACAAAATTAATATTACATGTAAGTAATATTTTCTTCAGCATAATTGAAAAACACTTGCAACAGTACAGGGGGATAACAGAAATTCAAATTGGATTCCAAAAAAGACAAGTAATAAGCGATATGATTTCTGATGTCAGATAGATCTTGGTTGAATACAGAAAATACGAGAAAGATGGTTACCTCTGTTTCATTGATTAGGCAAATATATTAATTTGTGTGAATCATATAACACATTATGGATAGCATCATGAAGAATGAGATTTCTTAAAAAAAAATGTGCACATGCAGAATTTTTACATAGACGAACAGGTGGATCAACCAGAAACAAGGAATATCGTGTGACTAACATCTGGAAATATGTGTGTCAGATTGTAATCTTGTATCATGACAGTATGTCAATCAAATAATCAGTATGTCAATCAAATAATCCAAGAAGTTAGATTAGTTGAATAAGAACATGGCATTGGTATTGAATAAAGATTAATTAACAACCTGTAAAATACAAATAACAAAACTTTTTCAATGAAAGTAAATAGGACTTGAAGCATTTATTGATGAAGGTCAACAATGAAAGGCTTCTGTGTGGATTTCATCTGAACACAGTGATCACACAATACTCACAACTAAATCAATAAATAACATCATGATAAATTAAGGAAAGGAGAAGTCAAGGACTTCACTTAACTTGGATCCACAATCAATGCCTACAACCACGCCATCAAAAAATTAAATGATTTATTGTACTGGAAATATCTGTACAAAGACCTCTTTAAGTTTTGAATAGCATCGATGCCACTTTGAAGTCTGAAGTGCGTCTGACAAAAGTGCATCTGATATTTTAAGTTGCTTCCATACATGTGAAAGCTGGGCAAAGAAGTAGGAAGAACAAAGATGCATTGACGCATCTGAATTATGGAGTTAAAGAAGAATTGGGTGTACAGTGGACTTCCAGATGAAAAAAAAATCTGTCTCAGAAAAAGTACATACAGAATTTTATTTAGAAAGCAGGATGCCAAGACTTTATCTCATGCACTATGGGCATATTATCAAGAGGAATCAGATTCTGGAGAAGGACATTATGTCTGGGATAGCAGAAGTCAGTGAAAAAGAGAAGACCTTCAGCAAAATGGCTGCAAAAATGAGTCCAGACATTGCAATGACTGTGAGGACGCCATAGGCACATTTCAGTCGGTGGTACATAGGGGGGCTGTGTATCAGCTTCCACTGGAGGACAACTAACAAAAGCAGCAGTATTCCAGACTCAGTGCCTGCACTAGTGAATATGGAAAACAGAGAAAAACATAAGAAAATGAGACCTACAGGTCTGGCTGAATAATGCCATCTAGGTTGAGAGGGAGGACTGAAAATGAAGAGGGGGGGAAAGGGATTGATAAAATTTCCCAATTTTAAGGCCCTCTGGGTTTCGTCCATGAATTATCTTTATCTCATCCTTTAGACACATACCAAATGTGCCTCAGCTCACTCAGCTAAATAAATCAAATATCTGTGTACTCTAGGTTCAATACTGAACATCTAGCTCAATTGCAGGGTATAGTTATATGAACCAACAGTTCTTGATATCCTTCAAAGCAGACATCTATCTGGTTCATCTTTATGTCCACTGTACCCATCAATGTACTTGATATGTAATTACTGCTCTAAAAAATGTGTTGACTGAATGAATACACATGAGTTAATCCATTCAAACAAATAAGAACTATTAAGCTGACTAAAATGTCACTTGACTGAATGATCTTGGTAAGGTGATTGATTACCTTTAGCTAATCAAGAAAACAAAATGTTTAGATCTACTGTACATGTATAAACAAAGATTCACCACATATCCATTAGTCTCCTGCCTATAGGGATCATGTGCATGTTTTTCATAGATTCTTATTTCCATTAGTACAAGGTCAATAATGAGAATATTAAAAAGTTAGATCTGTAAGTTTTTTTGAAGGCATAATAAAGGGGTTTATTATAATTGCCTGTAAATGTAATTTCTATTTTATGCCCCCCCTCCCCAAGCTCCTCAAATAAGCTGTAGGTCTTTCTTTATAGGTATGGTGTTTCTTCTTTACAGGCAATGTGTTTTGAGAGAAGGGGAGGGAGTAAAATTTATCCAAGGACAAACAGGTTGCATTAGAACTTGAGTACCTGTTTTTCAATTTGATGTTTTTGTCTACTTGGAAAAACAATGTGAGAAGCCCTATTCCAATTTTTCAAGAATGAGCGAGATCTAAAATACAAGATTTTTTTTGTCAATGTTATAATCGTGCTGGCTGGGAGACTAATGCTCTTGGAGGCTTTAAATAATCATTCATACTGTAAAAATTCAAATTTTGAAATTCACGTATCTCAGTATACATAATAGATACCGACTACATGCATTTTCAAGACTTTGTAATTGTCAATATAATTCATATCACCTGATACTCGGGTAAAAGTGTGCTTAAAATAGGTCATTTACCATCACTAGAATGTGTATTTTCAGAATATTGAGACATTTATGGAAAGATAATGTGATATTTCCATCTCAACTCTCAAATTTCTTTAGAATAAGCCAAAATATGTGAATATTAACAGGAATTTGGGGGGTTATGCAGCAAAGGAAAAGGAGAGATGACAGAGCCGCTAGATCTTTATCCAAAGAGTAATCCTATTAATCCTGCCATCTCTGAGAAAAGTAAGAAAGAGATAAGTTGAGAAAAGCACTCTCTTCCCCACCTTCAACTGCAGCTAGGAGACAACGTGCCAAATTTGGTTTCCTTTTGAGTCATACTAAAGTTTGAGTAAAGTTATAAAAAGAGAGATGCCTAAAGGATGTGAGGAATGCATTATCTCCTTAATTCTGTCAATGCTCAGTGTAAGGCTTCTTCCTTAACCTCCCTATGCCCATATGAATGAAGGGAAGAAAAAAGAAATATGGGTGGAAGTTTTCAAGGCAGAGATTTTAGGAGATTCTCTCCCACAAATAAAACCTTAAATGATATCATCTCATTACCTAATTGTCAATATTAAGAGACCTACATCAGCTTCTGATATAATTTGTCTTACTGGAGACAATTTTTTGCAGGTATAAATAAATCATTGTTTAAATTTTTATCTCACTTTCTCTAATCCCTATGTCATAATCTAAGCAAGAATGTGATTTTATATTATACAAAGTAGGATCAGTATGATATAAATATTTGAATACTCTAAGTCCCATTACTGTTATCTAGCCCAGATAGGTTCAAAACAAATTCATGCTACCTTATACACTGCATCAAAACCAAAATTTAAACCCACTTCCATCGAACCAAATCCAATTCATAGTGATCTTCCGACTGTAAATCTTTGGTAGATAGCATCATCTGGGCCCTCCAGGGTGGCTGGTGGCTTTGTCCTGCCTGCCTTCATGCCAGCAGTCGAAGTCCCAGCTCACAGAACCATGAGGGTAGACATACCACATAAGAAACAATATATTCTCTATAGTGATTCATTCTGGAACAAAGTGAGTAAGAAAGTGTATTCCTCTAGGAGTTTACAGACAGGATCTTGATTGTCAAGACACCTTAGAAAACCAGGTTTCTCAACATTATCTATGAAAACATCATGTAAATATCTGTGGACATAAATATTACACAGTCTAAGTTTGCTTTCACAATAAACTAAAGAAGATTTTTATACATTTTTGTTATCATCCTATATGTTACATAACTAGCAGATTGACCCTTTAATTAGCGATTAGCAATTTAATTAGCAAGGTTAATACACTTGCTATTTTATGTAAACATGTTACTTTATTCAGGTAAATTTAGAAAGATATAGTTTAATGCGATCAATCCATTTTTTTTCCAGGTTGTTTTATTTACACTGCATTTCTTATTAACGCTCATACACTATACTTGGAAGTCATCTACACATGTCTCTCAAAATTGATATCCAAGCATGGTAGACCATTCATAGATAAGTAGACCATGACGAACTGGAGTTTAACTTGTTATACCAGCACTTGATTACCTTTGACATGCTACCAAATCTCACTTCACTGCAGGTTTTCATCTGTAGAAAAGAATAAGCTACCAACTTGGCAGAGTTTTTTTGAGTATTAAGTGACATAAAATACTAGCCACGGTGTTTGACCTTACCTACATCAGCAGTTCTCAACCTGTGGGTCACAACTCCTTTGGGGATTGACTGGTGCTTTCAGAGGGGTCAACTGATTCATAAAAATTGAATTGCAAAATTACAGTTATGAAGTAGCAAAGAAAATAATTTTATGGGTTGGTGGGGGGGGGGGTGAGGAACTGTCTGAAAGGGTGTGAAGAAGGGTGAAAACCACTGCCCTACACAGTAGGTGTTCCCGAGTGAAAGCCACTGTCGTTCTCTCTGCCCCACAGGCAGGGAGCTCAAAGGAGGATGCCTCATTCCTTGTGGTAACAGACACACTCATAGTGTGTCATCTTTCTAAACCATCCTTTGAGGATGACTAAGCTTGTCAGGGAAATGGGCTGTATGGATCCAAGAGCTGACATACCTCAAGAACAAAATATTACAGAGTAGAAAAATGAATATAAACTCACAAACAAGAAAAGATTATTTTTCAAAACCAACAAAACAAATGCACTGCCATCAAGTCATTTCCAACTCACGGAGAGCCTTTAGGACAAAGTGGAACGGTTTCATGGGATTCCCAAGACTATAAATCTGTATGGAATCAGAAGGACACATTTGTCTTCCACTCGAGACCTGCTGGAGGATTCAAACCACCACCTTCTCGATAGGTAAAGCCACGCACATTAACTTCTGTGCCACCAAGGTTCACTTACTACCCACCAGCAATTTGTCAAGCTTGCTAAAAGCAATGGTAAAATAAACAACTCGGGGGTATTTTTTTGCATATTTATTTAATAGAAAATCTCCTGAAATTATGATACACATAATAGCCACAAAATATGACCCAATATGTAGGCACATGTGCAGTACTATTAAGATTTGGGTAGATCTTCTAAATATAAATTATAAAAGGCACATATATGTTAGATTGGATTGCCTTGAGAGACAAAATTTGTGACACTCATCCATGTATAAGAAAAATCTTTATATCAAGAAGGAATTTGATATCAAGAAGGTATCCCAGCCCACTCCAGCTCAAGTCCATGGGTCTGATGCTAGGAGAAACCCCCTTTAGGCTTGCATAGCTGTAACCTGAGAAAGCAGAAGGTCTAACAGAAGTCAGGGATATCAGAAGCGGTAGATCCAGAGCCTCATGGATCCATGGTCAGTAACAGGACACCAGGAGCCTGTAGGGAGCGTGGCCCACCTGGGACCACCTCTGTTGGCAGACAGAGCACCTCACCAAGGAGGACACCTGTGGCAGTCATGTGCTTATGTTAATTTTATGATTGAAATGTAGGGGTGGAGTCTAGCCTGTTAATCTGGAGATAGCCATTGAGAAGCCGACGAGGCCTCTGTGTGGGCATGGCTTTCTCCTGAGACTTCTGGGAAATCTCGCAATATTTCCCTCGTGAAGATGAGAAGCTATCTTCCCCATTTGTTGGACGTTAGTCTCAGAGGCAATGAGTCACGGAAAAGACAAGATGGCAGTGTCCAAGAAGTTGGAGGAGCCAGCGGAGAGACCACTCGGCTTTGCTCTGATGGAGCCAGACCTCTGAAGCTGGAGCGGCATGCTGTTGATGGACTCTGAGCCCTAGAAGCCAGGAGTCATGGGGAGACCCCTGCCAGCACCAAAATTCTGCACCCACTGACCTGTGACTTTGTGAGTCAGAAGGAGACTTTGTAGACTGATTTCGGGCATATGGGTTAATATTGGATTTATGACTTTGTACTGGACTGGATTGGGATGCCTTCTTAGTGTCACATTTCTTTTGTATATAAACCCTTTCTTTATATCTATATGCATCTTTGAAATTTATTCCTCTAGTCTACCCGGACTAACACAAAGGCAAAAGGCCAGAGAGAGAAGTTCTCATTGTCTTTCGGATAAAAAGATTCTACCCCAACCCCCCCCCCAAAAGCATCATCAAACTATCACTTAATTGGCAGATTTGACTGTACCCATACCTCCACACAAGTACTATAAAGTGACCAGATTTTAAGTGGGACACCATTGACCCGGGGGGGTGGGGATGGAATTCTTGATTAAAAATTTGGTCTACCTGATGCAAAAATTATTTTTCATAGAATGAAAAAATAGTATTGTAATATATTTATTTTAATTTTAAAATGCCGGGGACATTATTAAAGTGTTAAAAAGAGGGGTGTCTGGTCACTTTAAAGCACTATCAAGTTTGGCACAAAATTTCAACATCACTGTACATATAAAATTTCTAAAACTTCATTTCCATTGAGTCAATTCTGACCCAGGGAGACCCTACAGGGCAAGAAAGAACTGCTTCTGTGGGTTTCCAAGCCTGTAACTCTGCAGGGAAGTGGAAAGGGCAGTCCTGAACTTTTGACTCTGTAGCTAGATCCCAAGGTGTAACCCCTAGGCCATCAATATATGTATATTTAAAGTCAGTCATATTCATAGAGATCATTCAGTGCATTAATTATAACAGCACAATTAAAACTGAATTTTGGCCTCCAAAAAAGAATGATATACTAAATTAATCTTTACTCATTTATTCAGTAGTCCTTAAAACTTACAAGTTGCTGACATTATTTTAAGGGAAATGGATATATTAGTGTGACAGATAAGGCTTTGCTCTAATTAAACTTATAAGTTGAGAGAGAAATAAATGAACAAATGAATACATGAAATTAAGCAATGGAGAACTAATTTCTATGCATATAATAATAATGTGAAGAATAGTGTGACAAATAATTGGAGGGTGTGAGGTAATATATATGATAGTAAGTCAGTAAGTATTTCTGTAAAATCATGGACACATTTATAAAACAGAAAAATCAAAATGTGATGTTACTATTTCTTGCCGTATCTTCCCTGTAGGTTTATACATTTCTGAAGACACTGTTTCTATCCTTCAAACCCTTTCCCCAAATAATTCTATACTTTTCTTTTTACACCACATTCAAATGGAAGTTTTGCCGGGTCTCAAGAAACTCAAGTTGTACTTTTTTAATGAGCTTTGAGGCCTGGGAACAAAGACGTCTGAAGGAGAAATATCAGCACTGGAGAGCGGACGAAGGGAGATTTCCCAATGAGGCCCTCCTAATACTTGTTCCTCTTGAAGAATGAGCAGCACATTGCCATGATGGCGAAAAAAAGATGGACCTTTCCCTCCCCAAAGCAGGCCTCGACTTGATACACCTCTCTTCATAAGAAGCTTGCATGGTTGTCCTGGGTCTTTTCAGAAAATCTATCAGGCTGGCTCTTTGGGAGTCTCTGATTCACAGTCACCATAAACCTTAGTTAACAGCTCTACCTTGAATTCAACGCAGCTCCCAGATCCCCTCAGAAGCCACTGTCTCCATTAGACCTTTTGTGGCAAGGTGCCCTGAAGAGACCAAGCCAAAGGCATGACTGAGAGATTGGTATGAAGACATCCTGTAACCCTTTGCTGGCCGAGTCATGTTTATAGACAGTGTGTTTGGCATAACCCCATGCCTGTATGAGCTGGAACCCCAGTGAGAAAATTTTTGACTTAACCTCTGATGTAGGATAGTCTTGGAAGCAGTGTTTGCTTTGAAATTTGATTTGTTAAAAAAAGAAAAGAAACTTGAATTGTAACTGTTAACTACGTAGCTATTTGAAAATCCACAGAATATCATGTATTCATAGGAAATTAATGTCTTAGACAATTAAATCACAGGGTATAAAAGTATAAACACTTATTTAAACCAGTGGTTCTCAACCTTCCTATTGCCATGGCCCTTTAACACAGTTCTTCATGCTGTGGTGACCCCGAACCATAAAACTATTTTCATTGCTACTTCATAACTGTAATTTTGCTACTGTTATAATTCAGGATACCCTGTGAAAGGCTCATTTAATTCCCAAAGGGGTCATGACCCACAGGTTGAGAACTGCTGATTGAATGATCAAATAATTATTTCATAGAAAATATGATTTTAAAAATATAACATAACAAAAATAGCGTGTTTGATATGGTTAAAATATGTTTTATCTTTATTTTTAGTTTAAGAGTGTTTTATGGAAAAATAAAACATCCCAGAATTTATCTTTTCAGAATACAATGTACTGTATCTAATTAAGACTTCCTTATCAAAATACCTTGAGTAATACTTTAAGCAAACACATGGCATATCTTTTATTTCAATGATAATAGTAGCTGAAACAGCTATTCCTTATGGGTACGGGAAAGGAGGTTGGGGACTTGGGGTGTTAATGATGAGTACGTGAATGAAGAAACTGTTCTAAAAGGGAATGTGGTGATGATTGAAGAATTCGTCTTAATGTGATTAAACTATTGAAGTATATGCCAATAATACTACTGAAAAAACAATAAAATAAATTGTGGTGGTACTTAATATATATATATAGAGAGAGAGAGGGGGGGGAATGAGTAATCATTGAATGATCAAAAATCCTATTAACTGCTATTTAACTATTTAACTATTTAACTTATTGTCTGCTGATTCTTCTTCTCCTTCCTCCCTACTTAAAGTTCTCTTCCACAGCCCTCATCTGTCTAAGGTACAAACCACGAATCCATCATAATTGTCATCCTGTGTGCTTGACTTTTGCATCAATAACACCTTCTGGGAAGCAGGTAGCTTTTGAGAAAGCAGAACAGTTAAGTGTGTTCAAAATAAGCTCTCCCACTCGTATGTCATTTCATTTCTCTCCCTATTCCTCTCTTGCCCTACACCAAAAGTATTGGAAATAAAAATGTAAGATTCCTTGGAACATTCATAAGCATCTATGACATGTCTGTCAGAATATCCTCACTTATAGGTTACAGCCTGTCTAACGTCTGTTCAAAAAATGCAATTAGTTTCTGGAGGTCCAAAGTCAAATACATTGTCTTAGAAAGTAGTTTTAAAGAAGCCACAAAGCTCTCTACTTGGTAATTTATACGACTGACCGCTCAATTTATGAGCATTCCCAGCTATAAAATTCAGCCTGAACTTAATAATAGCACATTTTATGTGACAACGATGACAATTACAATCTATAGTTCCTGCAGTCGCCCTTTGGTCTGGGGAAGATGACAGTATTAATTATACCCACTTGCCATTTATCAGACTTAACTTGGCAGGCGATTGAGCTCAAGACCATCTCAAACTTGACTTCTGCAGTTACCATTTTCTAATCCACTGAAACGAAGATAATTAGAACAGAGAAAAATGAGGGGCCGCTTCCTCCACGGCCTTTATCTTTGATTTCATGTACAGGATAGTTCTTGGATCATGTTAAATTTATACCACTTGGTTTAAAAGGCTGTCATTGTTTACTTTCTAAACTCTGTAGCAGAGGGAATAATATTTCCTACTGTACCGAGGTTCACTACCGCATATGAGATTTTTGGCTGCATGAAATTATACATGTTTTATTTTACTTCTTATGTTTGTACTACTTGGGGATCTTGTGCCCTTGCTATTTCCCCTTCCAGTATGTTGGGAACTAAAATTATTATAGAACATGAAACACCCATCTAAAGGGTTTGCAGCCCATGTAAGGCCACAGAAATCGGTCTTTAATGGTCCTGTTTTCACTTAGGCCTCTTCCAGTCATCTTATTCAATCATTCATCTGGCTTCTTTAATCACTTTCTCTCTTTATGTGTTTTAAAAATATACACTGGAACTCTACAACCTCTTCTCCGAAGGCTTCAAGGATTCCTGTTCATTAAACTCCTATTGCGATTTTATATGTGAATTTCCTTACACGTCCTTAGAGAACCAAAAGAAATATAACCCCTGTTTTTTAAGCCAATATATTTTGAGACTTGGAAAATTTAAGCCACAGTGACACTGAAAATATAAAGTCTAAGGTAAGCCTCCAAAAGAAAAGTGTGCTATGTGACTAGTCACTGTCCAGTCTACACCCGCCCCGCCCTCTCTCCTCAAGCCCCTCCCTCCCGCTACTGCATGTGTGTTTGAGTAGAACTCCGGAGAGTACTTAATGGCTGATGTGTTTGTTTGTTTCCTTTTTAAAGTAGATTACCAGGCCTTTCTCCCAAAGTGGTTCTGGGCGGATTTGAACTTACTGTTTTTCATTTAGATGGTGAACACATTAACTGTCAGCAACCCCCTGAGTTGGGTCTAAAGGCGCCATGAATGAGTCATGTCTGAGGGCAGAGCGTAGGATTTCTGATGCTAAACGCAGACTGCTGCCTCATCTTTCTCATGATCCACGATCATGCGGTTCGTGTGCACCTACGCGCGTTTCAGTGAGCAGCCCAGGCTGACCCACTGCACCACCAGAGGGAGGTGGAGAACTCACTGCCCCCAAGTTGACTCTCATAATGACTCAGAGGACAGAGCAGAACTGCCATTTGGGTATCAGAGGAGCAGAACATCTCATCTTTCTCCCACGGAGTGGTTGGTCAGTTCAAGCTGCTGCCCTTAAGGTGGATAGCCCATTCACAAGCCATTGTGCTCTAGTGATCCTTAGAGGGGGGCTAGATGTATAAATCACAGGAGAGCTTCAGGCACCCCTAATGTGTGCTAGCGTGATTCTTTCACTGTGAGTGAAAAGCACACCTATTAGAAAAACTCTTATTTAAAAGTCCCAGTCAGAGAAAAATTAAGTAGGCAGAACTCACAAAGTGATATCCTTTCTATATATGGAATACATTAAACTGAAAACACATTACAAAAAAGGTCAAGAAAAGGGGCACTAGAATTAACTCCGATACTGCCATTCACAAGATCCTGGGAAAGTCATATATTTCCATGTGTCTCCATTTATTCCATGAAAATGAAGGAGATGGATGAAATATATAGACACCGTATATTCTTGAGTATAAGCTGACCTGAATATCAGCCAAGGCACCTAGTTTTAACATAAAAACTGCATTAAAAAGGTGCTGAGAAACTCAGCTTACACATGAGTTTCATATATGTGTATATATGTATGTGTAGATATATGTATATAAATAGGATCGGTTTTATATTATATATAATACATGTAATATACATATCTCAGAAAGTCCCTTCAACTCTGTAATTCTCTGTGTTGTCATGAAATCTAAAAACAAGTGAGTGCCTGCACAAAGGGGTCATAACCTAGACCTACAAACATGAATCATATTTGTACTGAGACCCTTCTTTGACTGTAAAGGTTCCGGGAGGAGCATTTTCCTGATGCACAAAGGAGAGAATGTGTCTTACCTTGTCGAGAGAGGGGAAGTGGACAGGAGGGTTAAGGGAGTGACGCTAAATTAGCACTGCATTCACCACGTAAAGCTGAGTGTGTCTGGGGGACTGGCCTTGCCCTTTTTCTGGGAGGCACAATTCAGTTGTGCATTTGGGGTTATACATATGGAAGTACACCTTTAGGCACTTCTTAAGAGACATGTTTTTAAGTCAGTGAAGCAGACAACTGTAGATTCCTCAGACTGAATTTTAGTCCCATGTTCTATCTAGAAATGCAAATTGTACTCACAGAGAGATTTCTTTCTTTTTTTTTTCATGAGCATGGATTTAGGTAGGATTTTTCCTAAATGTCTTGTTGGTTCCTGGGAACTGAGCATGTCATTGTGAACATACCAGCTCTCCAACTGTGCTGAGCTCAGGGAGAACTATGAAGAACTTCAAGATTTTTTTCCCGCTCTATAATTCTCTGCAAAAGTGGGAGTGGGGGTCAAGTTAGTGTATTGCAGTTAGTGTGTTTGAGTAAGAAGCAATACCTTCAGGCATGTCCTGCAGATTTTGCCTAGACATTGGAGAACTAGGATGAAATCCAATATATCTGATATCCCTGTGGTAGAGAGAATAATTATCCCCTTCTAGCGTTGTTCATGTCCCATTCCTTGAAACCTATAACATGTTACTTTAAATAGTGAAGGGTCTTTACAAATGTGATTAAACTAAAACTCTTCAAATAGGGGAAATCTTGGTTTACCAGGTGGATCCAGCGTGATTAAAAGAACCCCGATTGGAGGGAAACAATGGAGCAGAGGCAGGAGATAGCAACGTAATGACTGAAGACGCAATTTGAGAAATCTTTCCACCAGCCAAGGAATAGGGGCACCACTTAAATCCTAAAAGAGAAAGACAGAATTCTCCAGTAAAGCCTCAATAAAAACCAACCCTGATAGCATCATGATTTTAGATTTTTAAGACTTACTTAAGGTGTCTTCAGTGATGCTGTGGGGTAGGTGTTGGGCTGCTGAGTGCTCACAAAATCAGCAGTTCAAACCCACCAGGTATGCTGCAGAAAGAAAAAAAAAAAAAGGAGGCGGGCTGCTTCTATAGACTTACCATACCAGAAATCCTTTATTGGGGTCCCTGTGAGTTGGAATTGAATCTCTGTCAATGGGTTTGAATCCTGATAAAGAGGAGTCCTGGTTGTACAGTGGGTATGTGCTTGGTTACCAACCAAAAGGTCAGTAGAAGTGTAGCATCCCTTCCATGGGAGAAAGACAGGGCAGTCGGCTTCCTTACAGATAACAGCCTTGAAAATACAACCGGACAGCCCACTCTGCCCTTTAGGCAGTCACTGGGAGTGGGATCTGGAAAGCAAGGGGTCCTTCCAGTGAGATGGATGAGGACACAGACTTTTTCGCTGCAGCACATCGTGGGAAGGAGGCGGTGCTTGCCCTCTCCTCCCGAAAGGGCTTTCGTGGAATTATAACAAACCTGGGTGCTTACCTTTTCAGATAGAAATAGCATTTCTCTGAGATCAAAATACCCCTGTGTTTCACTGCTTCTCCGTCTCCAAGGTGCAGGGCTTTTTTCTTCCAAAATGTACATAATTGGTAGTGGGTGGTAGTAGGAGACCCTGGTGCATTTGCGCATTATATAATGGATTGTTAACAGAGTCATCGTGGAATCTACCAGCAGCTCCAGGAAAGAAACATGCATCTTCCCTCCCTTGTCAATTTACAACCTTGAAAGCTAGAGGGTAGCATGCCTCTGTCCTGTAGGATGCTGGACTAGAAACCCAAGGCACTGTGTGGAGGGTAATAATAGTCTGGACTGCTCTCCACTAGTTCCACAATTTAAAGCCACCTAACCAACCCATGAGAAGGCAATGGGACTATCTGCTCCCATAAAGATTTACACCCTCAAAAACCCTACAAAGAGGCAGAATAGTCAATCAGTTCAATAACTGTAGGTGGCAGTGGGGAGTAGAGGGATAGAGTACTCCAGTCTCACCTGCTCCCTGGGGCTTTAGATAGAGACCCAATCTAGGAAGAAACCACTTGGCATTCTTGGGGAGATGGGAGAAGTTCTGTTACCCTTTCAGATCTGGTCAATTCACTAGATAAATGACTATCCCTCTAATCCTCCTGGAATCTGAGGAGTAAACCATTCCTTGGGAGTGAAAGAAACCAGCCTGTCTTCACATAGCACTGATCTCGGAGTCCTAAGAGGCAAGGACACTTGTTGCAGGAGCTCTGAGACAGCTGGGAAGTTTTATTTCCCCATTATCCTCTGCATGTAACATACACCCGAATCGCAGGGAGGGTTTGCTGAAACTCAGACCGTTAGTTCCCGTCTTCAGACCATTAGTTCCTATCTTCGCCATGTCTGATTCAGTCATTCGGAGGTGGAAACTGGTAATTTGCATCTCTAACAAAGTTCCAGGTGATGTTGATGCTGCAGATCCACAGACCACAGTTCAAACACGATAGCTATGTACTGCTCAGTAGTGAACTCAGGTTTTGTAAAGCCTGAAAAACCTAGGGCCCTAAGTATTTTCAATTCAAGATTAGATTTAGGTGCTGGAATGGGCCCTTGGAAAGTAGGGGCTATAAAGCTTCGAATTCATTGATTCTTAGCACACCTTTGGACACTGATCAAATGGACAGATATAATAGTTTTCTAGCTTTCATCGACTCTACACATATACCTGAGATTCCTTTGGGCAACATAAATATGAGATGACAATAATACCCATAAAGTCACTACTTAGCGAAAGGAACCCTGGTAGCTCAGTGGGCTAGCTGGAGGCCTGCTCATGGACAGATGGGTGGTTTGAACCCATAGCTGCTTGTCCAAAAGAAGAACAAGGAGGCTGTCCGCTTCTCTAAAGATTTAAACTCTTAAAAACCCTAGGGAGTGGTTCTACTCTGTTTGCTAGAATCACAAGTCAAAGTCAACTACAATGCAGTGGATTGATTCAATCAAGTGAAATCGGTTGGCATAGTTCTTCCATCTATAATCTTTTGAACTCCCACCCAGTAAGTGGGCAGGTACATACAGACAGATGCAGAAGCTTCTAACCAGCAGAACAGTTCCAAGACAGAAGGGGAAAGGCAGAAGACTTACCAGAGGCGGCAGCTCCCAGATCCTGAGAGGCCAGAGGAGCAACACCGAGACTGGTGAGTGGAGGAGCAGAGGGGTGGGCTTCCTGGCTCACCAACCAAGGCAGAAGCCAATGGACTACATGACTGAAATGCTGAGAACCAAGAAAAGATGTGGCTGGCCGAGAAGAGGAGCTGCTGTAGACAGAAGTCTGTGTCCTTAATGACTTCTGGCCAACTGTTAATTTCCCTGATAAAGCCTCATAGACATGCGTATTGCCTCTGGGTTCTGTGTCCCCATGGCAATGGATTATGTAATCTGGCAGCATAGGGAGAAGAGGGGTGGAAAGTGTGGCATGAGTGGCCTCTGCCACTAAACATCAGCCCAAGACTGGTTCCGAATTGGGTTCTCCCTCTGTGCATAGCCAGCAGAGGGGAGCTAGGACTCGCACACCATGCTCTCAGGGGTGACATAAAGAATCAAAAACAAACAAAGAAACAAAACGATTCATGAGACTTTTCTGCTTTTAGGGAACTAACAAGACATGGATCTTTATTTGTGGTCAACAAAACGTACCTTGCTGTTTAATGTCTAAAAATATTTATAAACTGTTAAGATGGAAGATTGTTACTCTGGAGTGTAAGAAATATTGACAGTTCTTGGCTCCATCAAGGGCACTTGTTATTTATTCCAAGGATCACCCAGCCCAATATATTGACCCTGTGTGAAGCCACATTTTGTTTCACTCTTCCTAGGCTCAAATATTATTTTAGAATAACAGCATTCATCAAACAATTTTAGACTTGCAATTTACTCGTGAAGCCTCAAACATGTCCGCAATTTTTGAAACTGAAGGGTGAAGAAAAGTTGTATGAGTCTATCATATGAGTCTATCAACAATTTTACATCAAAATTCTTTTCTTTAATGAAAAAGCAGAAGATGGGTCTTAAATCATCTAAGGGTTGAAGTTTCAAAACCAAAAGGGGGGCAACCTTAAATAAGTACCTTAAATAAGTTTTTATAGAATTTTATGTCGAAGCATATCTGTGCTAGTAAATCTCAATCATTCTACAAACATCCTCAAAATGCCTTTCTCCTCTCCCTAGAAAAATAGCAGCTTTAAAAAGCTGACTTTCTCTTGCCTGACTTCAGAAAGACTTCTTGCAAACAAGTTAACCTCACCTCCACAGATACTTCCTTGCCAACCTTATTGATCGCAGCGAGGGCCCCTGGGTTTAGAGAATGAAAAGCAGCCTAGATGGTTTTGAACAGTGGAACTAAGATCTGACTTTAAGTGTCTAAATTAGATGAGCCAGACGCACCCTATCCTCTGCAGTGAACAAAGGAACCAACACCACCATTTCATGGTAACTTCAAAAGGTTGCTGCTTTCACTCAAGGTACAGGTTTTCCCACACAGAATAGAAGCTGCGTGTGTCTGGTTTTGGCAGACTTCTAGAAGAAGAGATAGACGGGGCAGAAAAAATCAATTTATTGAGCACTCTGACCCCACTTTGAAGTGCAATGCAGCACAAGCCTCTCAGCTCGAGCTTGTAACAAAGGTCTCTGATCAGCCCGTAAGCTGTCATTGACTATAATGCAGACCCAAAACGGAAAGGATCAGGAATACTGGTTTGATCTATAAATATGTCCTAGATTTTAAGACCAAGCAGAGGTAAGTTGTTTGTGTTTGTGTTTTGTTTTATTTTTTTATAAGGTGTTCTTTTCATGAATACTAAGTGAGATTCACTCTGGTGGTTGCTCTCTGTACTACCTCCTGATTATGTGGTTTTTAAAGTCTTCTTGATGCCTATGTCTATACTCTCTGACTCGTAATTCCTATATAACTCTCCCCTCTCCCTTGCTTCTCTCTAAAAGGCATAGTACCATCTCTCACAAAATGGTAGTCAATAATTCTACACAGCAGGAATGAGTGAGTACATAAAATATTGAATAAATTAAAATAAGACATATTACCTGTGCATATAAAGTAAAATTCCAAGGACAGGACTCTTCAATATGGTTTAAGATGTAAATTTCAGAAGACTGGAGGAATGATCAGGATAAATTCTCTAGCCTCAGATTTTTATTAGTGTAATAACCAATCAAAGTTTCCATTAATTCTCATCATAGGTCAGGAAGAAGGAAAGGAAAAATAAGAGTTTTCATGCACCTGAGATATGGCAAGGCACATTCATTTGAATTCCTGGGAAGCCCTCTCCTGAGTCACACATCTTTGTGAGATTTACAGTGAACAAAACAAATATACCATACCTTTTATTCCTCCCTATCATTGCACACAAGAACCCTAGTGCTATAGTGGGTTATGTGGGAAGCTAACAATTGCAAGGTCTGCGGTTTGGACCCACCAGCCAACCCATGGGAAAAGATGAGGTCCTCTGCTTCTGTAAAGATGGATAGAGAGGGGAAAAAAGATGGATAGAGATGGATAGAGTTGGAGTTCCTAAGAAGCAATTCTATTCTCTCCTATAAGGTCACCAGGGGTCAGAATTGACGCCAAAGCAATGCAGTAGTTTTAGTTTAGAATCTGGCACGTACGTTGGTCAAACTCAGTGCCTTCTTTAAAAATATTAAATTTCTAAATATACATACACACAACCATATCGTCACACATCCTTGTACACACAGAATGAACAAGGCATAGAACTAATAAACAGGATTGAAATGCAATGATATTTGCAAATATTGCAAATATTCAAAGATATTTGGTAGAAAAATTATACATTTTGAGTTAAGGATGATACAATAAAAGTTGTTTTAGCTCCAGGATTTACCTCCAGTTCTTGGAACTGCAGGTTGAAGCAAATGAACCTGGGATTGTACAGTGGGGTATACCTATCAAAGAGCCTGAGTTGTGCAATGGGTGCATGTGTAAGTGCTTTTGGAAGGTCAGCATTTCAAACCCTCGAGCACCTCCATAGAGAAAAGACCTGAAGATCTGCTCCCATGAGAATTATGGTTTGTCTATTGGGCCATCTATGACAGAATTGGGCCCGATCTGAGAATACATGGGCTATCACGAACAGAGAAGGACACAAACACATAAAAGGCACAAATTGACAAATGGTATCTAATGAGGATAAAATACCTATGTACATTGAAAGAATTATCCAAGAGAGTAATGAAAGAACCCATGGATTGGGAAAACATCTTTAGCAATGGCACATCAGACAAAGGCCTTGTTAATACAATCTACAATACCCTACTAGCTTCCAAAAGAAAAAAAAAACTAACTGCCCCCTGAGGAGGTGGGCAAAGGACCTGAACAGAAGTTTCACAGAGGCAGAAATCTGAAAGGCCAAGAAGCATATGAGAAAATGTTCCTGATCATTAGACATAAAAGAAATGCAAATCAAAATAACAATAACTACCTAACACCCTCAAAGATAGCCCAATTCAAAAAATCAGGAAGTAACAAATGTTAGAGGGGCTACGGGAAGACAGGAACTTTTAATCCACTGCTGGTGGGCCTGTAGGTATGTACAACCTCCATAGAAATCAATTTTGTGAATTCTAAAACAGATGGGAATTGAACTACCAAGTGACCAAGCAATCCCCCTACTGGACATATATCCAGAAGAGGCAAGAAACAAATCATGACCAGTCATCTGTGCACCAATGTTCATCTCAGCACAGTTCACAATTACAAGGATTTGGAAACAACCCAAATTTCCATCAACTGACAAATGGATTAAAAAACTGTGGTACATACATACAATGGGCCACATCATTAAAAAGCAGTGATGAACACATGAAGCATATTGCCGCATGGGAAGAACTGGAGGAAATCATGCTAAGTGAAGCAAGCCAAGAGCAAAAGGACATGAGTCTGCTGAGGTTAGCTTTAAAAAAAATGCAAAAGAGGCATGGAGAAAAAGCTACTGTATACAAAAACTCCTGGGGTGAGGTCCAGATAGTATGGCAGGGGGCAGATAAAATTCATGGCTGTATATGGTAATAAACTAAAAAGGAGATGGAGGGGGAAAGATAGCAATGTGTAGTGGGGGAACAGGGCACCCACCCATGGGTATGGTATTGTTTATATCTCCACAGAAAAAGAGTGGCCACACTTAAACCCTGTATTCCAGGATGTGAATGTAGCATGATGGCATGGAACAGGGAGCCAGTGGAAGAGTCTGAGGGCTCGGCCCCAATCCCAACTACATGGACAACCACCCCTTCCCCCAAATGAATTTACTTTAGAGGACAGCACTGAAGCTTCAGCTCAGGTAGAGGGACATGTCTGACCAGAACACCCAGGAGCAAATGAAGGGGGAGGAAGAGAGAGTGGAGCACATCCTGGCCCACCACACTCTGAGGACAACACCCTGCTCAGACCAGCCAAAGCACAGAGAGGACCATATGGCCAGCCCCACTATGAGACATGACGCCCCTTACTGACCCAAGGCCATACAGGGGACCACACTGGAGATACAGGTTTGAATTCCACCCGGTCTGACTCCTCACACAGACACACACTGAAGCAAAACACTTAGGGCATGCAGCAGACCAGTGAAGGGAGCAGAACATGGAGATCCCGAGAGAGTCTCTAGGATAGACTTTGGGGGTAGGGCATGGCACCCCATCAGACTCAACCAGAGGACAATCCTAGAGGTCAACAGAGCTTGAACTACCCACAGGTTTTTCTTTTTATTATTATTATTATTGTTATACTTATTTATATATTTTTTCTGGACTTTTTGTTGTCGTCAGTTTGTTTTCTTTTGTTGCTTCATTTGCGATGTCTTTTTTTGTACATACTATTATCTCTGCTGGTCTATCTAGATAAGATAGGCTGGGGGAACAGTCTGGAGGAGAAAACAAGGGGATTAAAGGTCTCAGGGGGGACATTGGAGAGGGGAAAGTGGGGGAAGGGAGGCAGGTGGACTAACCCAGAGTCAAGGAAAAAACAAATGATCCAAAATCATTGGTAAGGAGGGTGTGAGATGCCTGGTAGAGATTGAGTAAGTTACATTGATGAATGTAACTGAGAGAAATGACTGACACTCAAGAGTTTGAGCAGAGAGTAGGACAAGAGGGAAGGAAAGGGGAATTAAGGAAACGAATAAGAGGCAGGAGGTCTTTACAGAGGTCTGAATGCCGGCATGTAAATAGGCAGATCTATTTGTACATGATGGTGGGGAAATAGATCTAAATGCTTATATTTACAGGGTTAGTATTAAGGCTACAGATGAACACTGGACCTCCACTCACGTATTTCCTCAATGGAAGAACTCTTTGTTCTACTAAATTGACATTCCATGATCCTCACCTTCCCGACATGATCACTAAAGACAAATGTGTACGTAAGCAAAAGTGATTGAGATAGCTGATGGTGCCCAGCTAACCAAAAATAGAGCATCTGAGATCTTAAAGGGTCGAAGGTAAAGTAGCAGCCATCTAGCTCAGAAGCATTCAAGCCTACAAAGAAGAAACACACCGTCCTCTGTGATCATGAGATGTCAAAGAGATCAGGTATCAGGCATCAAAAAACTAAAAATTATATCATTATAAATGAAGGGGAGTACAGATAGGGGACCTAAAGCCCATCTGTACATATGGGACATCCCTTTACAGAAGGATTAGGGGGAGGAGATGAGCCAATCAGGATGCGGTATAGCAATGATGAAACATACAACTTTCTTCTACTCCTTCAATGCTTCCACCCCTCACTATCAAAATCCCAATTCTACCTCACAAATCTGCCTATACCAGAGGATGTACACTGATACAAAGAGGAACCATAAACACAGGGAATCCAGGACAGATGATCCCTTTAGGATCAGTGATGAGAGTGACAAGGGTGGAGAGAGGGTGGGCTAAAAAGGGGAACCAATTATAAGGATCTGCATATAGCCTCCTCCCTTAGGGACAGACAACAGGGAAGTGGGTAAAGGTAGATATTGGACAGTGTAAGATATGACAAAATAATAATAATTTATAAATTATCAAGGTTTCATGAAGGGAGGGGAGAGGGAAAATGAGGAGCTGATACCAAGGACTTAAGTGGAAGGCAAACGTTTTGAGAATGATGAGGAAAGCAAATGTACAAATGTGCTTGACATACAATGGATGAGTGTATGGATTGTGATAAAAGGTATAAGAGCCCCCAATAAAATGACTCTAAAACAATAATAATATTTTCCAAAAAAGAATTACAGTCTGCAAATCCCCATGTGGCAGCTTCACAGTGTCCTACAGAGGCAGTGTCAGTAAGTAGGCCCCTGATGGAATACAACAACAACGTGGCATGTGCAGTGAAGGGAAATTGCTAGGTATGGATCTTCTATCTATTATAGCTCCTCCACCTATAGTCACTCTTCTTGCTTGGTGTCTCCCCTACCATCACTGGGTGAGAACATATAAATAAAATGTAGACAGCCCTATTTTGGAGATTGGTTTCAGTACTGCCATTTTGGGGGTACAAAAGTGAACCAACTTATTCAAATTTCAGCACCATTATTTAAAGAGATGGAAAAGCTAATTGTCAACTTTATGTAGAAAGGCAGGAGACTCTAGCTAAGCAAAGCACTACTAAAGAACAGCGGTTTAGGGGGTCTCTCACTTCCCAATCTCCAAGTCTTCTGCTATAGCCATGGTTGTGGGTTAATATATAGACTAATGAAGCAGAATTGAAACTCCAAAGGTAAATCTATCCACATACAGACAGCTGGTATTTGACCAAAGGGAGAAAATGTAGTCTCTTTAACAAATTGTGCTTACGAAATGATTTCCATTTCAGAAGAATGAAACGACCCATATTTCACTCTATATATGAAAACAAATGCAAGATGGATCGATACCTTAATGTAAAACCTAGAATAATAGAGATCACCAATGAATATCACATGAACCAGCAGTTCCTCTACTCAGTACAGTCTGAAGAAATAAAAGCTAAAGCATGAATAGGACTTCTTTCATCCAGAATTTACTCAATGGATACATAACCAATCTATTATTTAAAATGAATACATAACCAACTAAAAGATACATTACCTACACAGAGATAAAATGGCTCTTTTAAATGAGTTGGAAGACTTGTTATAAAAGGTACATTTCTCTACCTTTCTGATATTCATAGAGCTTAACTGCAGGAAGTAAGCAGCTTTGCATACTTGTATTAACACAAAGAGTGATTTCATGAAACTCTCGAGGAAACTAACCTAGACTTTATAAAATAATAACCGAGGAAAGTTGATACAAAAATTAAGTTACATTTATATTGTTCTCCTGAATGGATTCCAGGATTCTCTCTTATCACTTTAATATTTCTAAAAAGATAGACTCTATTTGAAGCTGTTCATCATATTTTAAAGCCAAAAATTAAATCTGATAATAAATGCATATGTAAATATCGTGGGCCAATATGGATTTTGTATGTTATAAATTAAATATAATCTATATGACAATCAAATATAACAAGTATAATTTATACACAAACCATATCCCTATGGACCAAGCTAGGTATATGATGTTGCTATGAATCAGAGTGGATTTAATGGCAATGGATTTGGTTTCTGGTTTTTAATTCTCCTACAGAAGTGAGACTGTCTATCACATAATATATTAGCATAGTTCTGCAACAGAGAGTTCAAAAAGACCCTCTTTACTGCAGAGAATAGAAGTCCATCTGGTAAAATGTAAAGAAACATATGGGGGGATGTTTGCCCAATACACATTCTCCAAGAACTTCCTAAAGTATTGAGAGATTTTTTTAAAGCTTCTCATGTAAATGTCTGCCATCAAGTTTTGCCTGTTGACTCTCCTGAAGTCCTAACATTTTTGTTACACAGTTGATAATAGTCTCCCATTTTGATTGGGTTTTATCTTTTAATCAACTTGTTTTGAACACTAATGAAAAGTACCAAACTCTGATTCAAGGAATAAATTCCCAGTCAGTGTTAATTTTATCCAGCTTCAACCTGAACTTAAATAAGAGCTAGTGAAAGGCTTGTGCTTTTGTTTTTCTCTTTTCACAGTCTATCTCTCACCTTATTTTTTCTGATGATATCCAGCTTTTTTTATCATCATCTGCCCACAAATATAGTCATCCTGATTCCTATATACTCTGGTCAAGTCGATGAAAAATTTCTGTTTATGATGTTGGAAAAAAGGTCTTTGCTATGAGAAAGTCATTGGCCTTGTAAAACTCTGCCATGTGGTGTTGATCTAAAATTAAAAATGTACAAAATGGACAAATAGAGTTTACATGAACTTTCATTAAAACTATGACTAAAATCCCCAGAATTTTAAAATTAAATTACCTTTAGAAACTGTCATTAAAAAGTACTTGGATGGGTAATTGGTCACCCCTTTACAGGGGAGTCATGGGGAGGAGACAGACCAGTCAAGGGGCAGCCGGGCAGTGATGATACATACAAATTTCCTCTAGTTCCTGAAGCCTTCCTCCCCTCCAACCATCATGGTCCCAACACTACCTTACAATCCAGATGGACTGGAGAAGGTACACTGCTAGAGAGGGGAGCCCCTTCAGGCCAGTGGTTGGAGCTGCTGGAAGGGTGGAGAGACGGTAGGGTAGAGAAATGGAAACAACTGCAAGGATATACACATAAACTCCTATATGAAGGATGGACATCAGGGGAGCGGATTGGGGGAGAGTTTGGGCAGTCTAAGATATGACAGAAAGATAATAATTTGTAAAGTATTTAGGGTTGGTGGGAAGGAGAGAGCAGGGGGAGAGGGGAAGGGATGGAAAAGCTGATACTAGTGGCTCAAGGGAAAAGGCGGATTGGAGAACAATAAAGCAGTGGACATGTGAAGGTGCCTGGCACTGTATGTTTATTTATGTATTGTGAAAAATGATGTATGAGCCCCCAATAAAATTATTTAATAATAAAAAGTGCTCGGATGGCATAAATCATTAAACTGTTTGGCTGCTAATCAAAAAAGGTGATAGTTCAGATCAAACCAGAGGTGCTTGGGATCAAGTCTTAAGGATCTCAGCCATTAAAAATTCTATGGAGCACAATTCTGAAATAAACTTGCCATTTGTCAAAATCTGCTCATTGACAATTCAGCTGAGTTTTATTGCTTTGTTTTGTTTGGGCAGCAGTTGCAACAGTTCTGTATTTAAATACTGTCTTATACACCTAAATAGCAGACCACTTTCTATCAACAAAAACCAATTTGTAGTATCCTCTTCCCAATAAAAATACTATATGAGGGAGTTTAAGAAGCTTTGTGGTATAACAGAATTGAAACATAATAGAATTGTTAATGAACATATTACTCCAATGGTCTTTCACCAACTAAAAACTTTTACATGAACAATTATTATTTGGTGGCACTGGGGGATAGACATTAGTTTCATAACTGTAAGGTGGGCCGTTCAAATCCATGAGCTTCTCCATTGGAGAAAGAGAGAGTCTAGTCTTGTAAAGGTGTATAACATTGAGTAGAAATGGTGCCTGTGGCAGTGCGAACATCCCAAGAATATCCAAAAACAAGATGTCAATTTAGGGTGAAGATTATTATATATGCTGGGGACTTGAAATGTATATTTGAAATATTTTTCTTGATAATTGTGATGAGGAAATGTGTCAAATTTCACAATTTCAGTTCATCTACCTCTTCAAAGGGAGCAAGGAGGTTGTGTGGCACAGTGGTCAAGGGTCGGGCTGCTAACGGCAAGGTGAGTAGTGGGAAACCACCAGTTGCTCCATGGGGGAAATATAGGTCTTTCTACCTCTATAAAGAGTTACAGCCTTGGAAGCATCCCGGGGCAGTTCTACCTTGTCACACGGGGTCATGATGAGTCTGCATTGACTTCTTAGAAGTGAGTTTGGTTTCGGTTTGGTAATAAGTAGCACAACACACCAAGAGGTCACAGTGCAATTGAGTTTATGTACCTTTTGTTGTTGCTTACTTTTATTTCTTGCATTACAAGTATCTCCTCATCCTTTGTTTCTGTATGGGAATATTATGTAAGCCAGTTGCACCCTTTCGGAAGATTAATTTAAGGAGCCCTGATGGTGCTGTTGGCTAGGCATCTGGCTGCAAACTGAAAGGGCAGTAGTTACAACCCACCAGTCACTATAGGAAAGAATTGAGCCTATTTGGTCTCATAGAAATTTTTATTCTCAGAAACCATATACTGGGTCTCTAGATATAAAGATCCAGCAGAGTGTTCAAATTCTAGAACAGTATCATTTGTATTGCATGCACAAAAGCTTTGCTGAAAGTCCTCCAACAATAGTTGCTGCAGTACATTGACAGAGGTCCAAGCCTGACTCAGAAGAGGGTGGAACAAGCAATACCATTGCTGATGTCATATAGAACTTGGCCCATCACAGAGAATATCAGCACAATGTTTACTTGTGTTTTATTGACATCACCGTGGCATTCGACTGTAAATCATAACAAATGGATAATTGTGAAAATGGGAATTCCAAACACATCATTGTACACAGGAAGTCGTAGGTGGATCAAGGGACAGTTGTGAGAAAAGGACAAGGGAATGCTGTATGGTTTAAAATCAGGAAAGGTATGCATCAAGGTTGTAGCCTGTCACCATATGTGTTCAATCTGTAGCTTGAGACAGTCATCAGAGACGCTGGATTCTATGAAAAAGAGTGTGGCATCAGGATTGGATGAAGGCTTATTAACAACTTGATATGTGCAGTATCACTTTGCTTGATGAAAGTGAGGAGGACCTGAAGCACTTGCTGATGAAGATCAGTATGGATTATAAATCAATGTAAGGATTCCCAAAATCTTACAACTAAGACCAATAGGTAAAACTATGATAACTGTAGAAAAAGTTGAAGCTGTCAAGGATTAGGACTTAGTTGGATCCCCAAACAATGCTCATGGATGCATTACTCAAGCGATCAAAAGACATGTTGCAATGGGTGAATGTGCTGCACAAGACCTCTTTTGAGTCTTGAAAAACAAGGATGTAACTGAGGGCACTAAGGTGTGCCTGACCCAAATGATGGTAGTTTCCATTGCCTCATGTGCATGTGAAAGTTGAATAGTGAACATTAGAAGGAAAACTGAAGAAGAACCAATGCATTTGAATTGTGATGCCAGAGAAGAGTGTTGAAAGTACCATGCCCTGCTAAAAAGACACATCACTCTGGGCTGGAAAAAGTAAGACCAAGGTGCTCCTTAGAGGCAAGGATGGTAAGACTTCATATTACACATACTGGGCATATTGTCAGGAGATACCAGTCCCTGGAGAAGGAGGCCGTGCTTGGTAAAGTAGAGGAGCAGGAAGAAAGAGGGAGGTTCTCCAGGAGATGGACTGACACAGTGACTGGAACAATGGGCTCAATCATGGAAACAATTGTGAGGATAACACAGGAACTGGCAGTGTTTTGTTCTTCTGTGCCTAAGGTCCTTTGGGTTGGATCTGATTGAATACCTAACAATCACCACCACCACAATGAATAGCTTGGATTTTGAATGAGTTTTAAGTCTGAAGGAAGATTAATTGAGTCAAAGCAATATAAAATGATTTGCAAACCTATGTAATCCATCATATACAGGCTCTAGTATGCCACCAAGGACAATTGCTGGTGTAGTGATTATTTGACTGCTTACCAAAAGTCAGTCCTTAAAACTCACCCACCATTCTGTAGGAGAAAGATGTGGCAGTTTGCCACTTTAAAGACTAGCAACTTTGGACATCCCACAGGGAATGCCTACTCATTATCACAGGATAGTTATAAATTAAATATTAACTATGGCAATGATCCAGAATTGGCACAAAATTGACTTCCTCATTCATTTATGCACTCACTTCCAACATCCACAGGACCTTATGTGCCAATCCCTGGCCTAGGCCAGTTGATGCCGGAATAAACAAAAGAAGAAGGAATCCCCACTGACCTCAGTAGAGTTAAAAGGTTACAAGTTGATCAATGAGCATGTACAATGCAGTACGAGACATGCCGTGATATGGAAATGGCAAGTATTGAAGCATACAGAAAAGATTCTCACCTTCAGCTGAAAGATCAAGGGGAGATTCATTACTGATGGTCAGGCACCCTGATTCTGGAATAAATGTAGGGGTAATTAAGGCTTAGCAAAAGGGGAAGAAAACTTTGGGGAGCACTCTTGCAGTACTTTGGAGGAGGAAACACAACATGGACCGGAAAAGGAAGAGAGTAGGTATATCTGAGAATATGTGTTTCAGGTAGACACGGAGCAAAATCAAGAAAATAGAGAGAGATGTGTAAGGACTACTAAGTTGTGTTAAATTGTCCATGCATCATGCCAAGAGCAATGGGAAGCCCTCGCTACGTTTTCAATAGGGAAGAAACATACTCAGATGATGCTTTAGAAAGGTCGCTGACTTCAGCACCATGGATAAAGTTTTCTAATATTTGCCAACGTTTGTTGAAAACGAACCTGTATTGAAGAGCTGTGGTCAGAAAGAACGCATATTTTGGCTCAATGTTTATTTCACTTAAAACTGCTCAGCACACAATGCCTCTTTACGAGCATAAGAGCCTTGGTGGTGCAATGTATTAAGCGCTGGCTGCAAACGACAAGAGGAGAGGCTTCAATCCACCAGTCTCCCAGAGGAAGGAGGACAAAGGCATCTGCTCCTGTCAACACACAGCCTCAGAAAACTCACGGAGTAGGTCTACTCTACCCTTGGAGGAAGTGGGGTTTTTTAGGAGTGTGGTTGAGGAGAAAGGATGAAAGCCAATAACATACTGGTGACCACAGTATTAGAGTTAAATTCCCAAGTGTACTGCATACTACCAGAGGGCCACGTATGAATATATTTTCCTAAAAGGTTGTAGAGAATACCATTTCCCCCCCACATTCTCAGCAATGTGATGCCAAGATTTGCAAATTTCTGTTACATGACCCTAATTTTAAATCTAACACTTTATATGAAACAATACAGAGAAAGCAAAGTTTTGCCATTTGTCAGCCTTACATGAATCTTAAAAAGAACAGTATTCAATATTTTACTGAATTGGTGTGTACTGCACCATTTCCACTCTGGAGGCACTGGCAGAGATAGGAAGTCAGCGTTTCCAGTTAACCTTACTGTGTTGTCTTCAACATGATGGTGCTACAGTGAGTTTCCAATGAGTATTGTAATGTGGTCATCAATCTGAGAAGCTAGCTTACTTCACAAAAGAAAAAGACACTTAGGGGAATTTTTCTTTGTTATTCAAATTTGTTCATAAGTCCTACAATCCTTCTCTAGAAAGTTGCTTGACAGATCTTCTTAAAAAGCTAGTGGTCATATTGGATGACACAAGGCTTGAAAACTATATCATGTTGTAACTATCTCCCTTGTACATCATCCTACCTTCACCCTATTTGCCACACTTAATCACATGCATTACATATATGTACACGTGTACACACACACTCACATGAAGCCAACTGCTGCTCCCAAGAAATCACGAGTTCAAAATCAAAGAACTCCTGTCATATTCCACTTCAGATTAGTTGACAGAAATAGAGAAGAATGGAGCTACAACAAAATCTATGAGCCATTGTGTGAGAGTGGCATGACTAGAGACAAAGCCATAGACACTCATAGATGTCTAAGAAAGCGCTTTCTAGAAAGAGTAATTATATATTAAGAAAACACCTTAGCCTACTTCAGAGCAAGTCCATTTGTCCAGTATTAGCCCCTATGTCTGATAACAATATATAAATTCCTCTTCAGAATCATGCACTACAGGCAATAACACTGAATGCAGGAAAATCACAGACCAGTGGGAGAAAAGTTTTATCGCTCCAGTGGCAATGGAAGCATCTCAGCACTGCTAGTGGTCTCCATGTGGCTCCTCCAGCTCTAGGGCGCTGGCTTCATCAGTGCAGCTCCCTGTGGTTTGTCAGCAGGATTGTGTTGCAGAGGGTGTATCTGGTCTCTAGTGAGCTTTTTAACTCCTTCACAGCTCCAAATGAGGTCAACAAGCTGTGACGTGATGGACAGTCTAGCGTCCACCCCTTTAAAAGTTGATGGGAGATTATGTAACTACCACAGCCATAGTGTTTCACTTACATCCTGAGAGCAGAGAGTACATATGGCCAATAGAAACTTTAAAGGGAAGAATTATCATTTCACAACATCTTTATGTTGCAGTGGTGTATGTAATGGCTCTTCAAAGAACCTATGGAAAAAATTCTATTACCTCCTAACTGTACTTTTTTCATGAGATGTTTTATGGCCCCTCAAATGTACGTATACTTACTTCATCCATTATCTGACTCATTGCAGAGAATTTTTCACGTTTTTGTTTTCATTGTCAAGTCCTATTTTTAGATTGGTTACAATAAAATTA
This sequence comes from Nesogale talazaci, assembly GCA_004026705.1. Lineage (NCBI taxonomy): Eukaryota > Metazoa > Chordata > Mammalia > Afrosoricida > Tenrecidae > Nesogale > Nesogale talazaci. Next base: position 65,057 of record PVJH01004749.1, on the reverse strand, counting down.
CACGTGTTTTTGTTATGTATGTGCTTTTGTTTGAGGTCTGGAAACTTTTAGTGCTGTGTATTATCTAAAGAGAGCTTAACCTAATTGCACTTCAACTTCAATAACCATTGCATTTCCCCAAGTAGATATAAGAACCATTTGAAAAGGGTCCCCTTTGTCTTCAAAAAAATAGATGAAGGGCTGGCAGTTGTATAATAACATTGAAATAACCTCTTTGGAGGCATTATTTTGTAGACACCAGTTTCTGTTTTAATGAAGAAAACAGCTGACAAATGCAACTGTTGCCAATGGCACTAATGGGACTATTGCTCTTAGATAAAGTTCCAGTCAGTGTTTTACCTACAAAGATTCATCCCTCTGCTTCTATGAAGTATGAGCAAGATGCCGTAAAGGTCAGACTGGAAGAACAGCACAATCATCATAATGCTCGCCAAAGGCTTGTTGTTTACCTTTTGCCACTCCATCCCCCCTCTGCTTAACATAAAGATCCAACGACATCCCATTACCTCCACAAGCAAAGAACCACATGCACAGCCATCGAGTCAGTTCTGACTCCCTGCATCCCTAGAGGGCAGAGAAGATGCCACATGCCTCGAGGCACAGGGCAGCCCTCTCTTTCTCCTGTGCAGCAGCTGCTGAGTTTGAATCGCCCGTTCAGTGATCAGCCCACTCTACCGCAAGACTCTTTTTCTGAGGTCTGCCTACAAATGCACAGCCCATCGGTCCCTGGCAGCCGAATGCAGAGGCACAGCCTGAGACCTTGGACCATTCTGTGTGTCTGTCCCTACTCTTTCCCTAAGAAAGTGAGGCGCAGAGGCTAAGGGTTTGAGGTAATTCCTAATTTGCTAAATTTCTATTGAATGATCAGTCAGTTCTACCAGCTTATCTAAAGCCTGTCCCTGTTATTGTCTCTTTCAATATATCCTTTGCTCTTGTGTTGCTCTGGTTTTTCTGGCAAACCTTAGTCATTTCTGTATGTATCAGCTAGTTTCATTATGGTCATCTGTTTCCAGAGTAAGGCTCCACAGCTGTAGTTGCTGCCTTGTTCCTTGTGTGTGTGTCATTCAGTCATATCTGATGAATGAACGATAGAGGGCATTGTTCTGGGCCTCTGGCGGATAATACCCCATCTGCAGATGCAGAAACTGGAGCACAAGGGGATACTTTCCAGTCAACAGTGGGCAGCAGAGCGGCCCAAATCCTTTGTTCCTTGGATGTTACCAGAACACCTGCGTGTCGGAAAATACTCTCATGACAGCCCACAGGAGGCCGGTTGTTTTGCAGTTGGATTTTTCCTTCCTCTGACTGAAGGATCGCTGTTTAATGTGAGCCCTGATGGATGCTACAGAGAGAAGAACAAATGTCCTGACACACATCTCTACCCAAAATTTTGATGTGAACTAGTTCCTAACCCTTCCTGTTTCCCCTGGCTTTGTCCTCTTCTACTGAGGACACAGAGACATACCGGGGAACAAGTTCTGGAGTTAGGAAAACCCGTGGGCTGAGTCACACAAAGAGCAGACAAATACAAATTACATTCCAAGGGCTATGCTGTCAAAGTCCCTTGATTTAAGCAATAACTGTTGGCTTATTTATCAATTTCCAAACCTTGTTGATTCAAGGAATAGATTATCTTCTTTCTCACCTTCACATCCCTCCTTTCCTAATATTTAATGCACAGTCCATGTGCATCTTCTAAAACAAATATAGCCTTTTAACTGAAACGTGACAAGGGCAGGTTTCAAATGGGTTTACGATTAATACTTAATTCTATGGATTACAGGCATAATGAATGCTATTTGTCAAATATGTACTGAATTGTTTTCAAGCCGCCATAGTTAGTCCTCATGTCACCTGAAGCAGCTTGCAGTAACAACAGGATTGCCTTCTTTGTGGTTTCTACCTGTCCCAATTTTTTATATTCCTTTATTGACTTAAATAAATGAGATAATTTCTATTTTGCTACATATATACTTGGGCACCATGAAGTTATTTTAGAGAGGGTGAAACAGGCTTCATGATCCTTTAGAGTTCATTAAAAAATTTTATTGCTATGTTCAAAATGTTTTCTAAGAGATGAAGAATAAACTTAGTGGCCTGCCAATAGAATAAAATCAGACCTTGCAATGCACACTGTGCTAATCTTAACTCAACAATATAGAAACTTTCCTTGTTTCTAATTATTTTTTTCTGAGCAGTCCTTCCTCCTCTCTGTCCTTGGGTTTTGTCAGAAAAAAGAGATATACTCAAGGTCACGTCCCTTGTGGCAAGAGCTCTATTTACAAGTTAGAGAAAGAGTAAGTAAGAGCTGTTTTATCTTGACTTTCCTTTCCCAGAGTTCAGCAAAGTTATCAAAACCCATAGCATAAAATGTCCAATCCTCCCTTTTCCACATCATCAAATGTGGCTACTTATTAGAAAATTTAAATATAAAATTTAAAAATATAAAATATAAATAAATATAAAACAAATATAAATAAATTTTAAAAGCACACTAGAAGGTCTTGAAGGACTATGATATTCTACTCTTTGGCAGAAGCAATAGAATCCATCTAAACTACTTATTATGAGAGACATATTTTAGAAATGAAAAATAAGTCTTCAAAGTGCCAGACAATAGATCCTTTGGTGAGATGGGGTGTCAATAAAGACTACAATTAAGTGTTCACCTTCTAATGTTTATATCCAATAGAAGCTGCTTTTCCTGTCTCTCTGATTATTAGGCAAGACATACCACTAGTTATTTTAAAAGTTAAGAATTAAATGAAAAATCTTATCAATTATATAAAATGGCCTCCTATCATAAAAGGCACCTTCACGAAGAATTCAGACCTATTTTCAAGATCAATATCCAAGTCTTCTAAATTCAGATGCCCCAGCTGAGGTGTGACAAACTCCACCTTGAATTTCAAATCAACACCCACCCCAAGGCCTACCCATTACAAATGGCACATAACCAGAAATGAAACAATAAAAATGTCCCGATTTTGCCTTACAGAAACTAATTTTGTTAACATAAAAGTGAGTTTACTTTGAGATAAACTAAAAGTTTCTTTAAAATTAAGCTATTCCTATTCAAATATATTTGGGATTATATATTATACATGATAAACTTAAAATTATATAAAATATCTTCTTATAAATAGCCATAAATTTAGTAGTATAAAAATCATTTGCTACATAAATTTAAATGAAGTTCTAGCTATTATACATAAGCAAATACTCAAGCTTGTACCTTGAAAAGTGGTCATATAAAATTGGGAAATTAATTACCTAAAAATATCTTTGTATTCCTTCCATAAGTAAAAGCAGAAAATGCTTAAACTAAGTGGGAAAACACTATATTTGACTTTTCCAGAATATTACCTAAAAGATACTCTATCAAGAAAAAGAGTTAGCATATACAAGACTTTCAAAATGGCATCTTTTTAGCATCAAGGAAAATTTACATTCTTTTTCAAATCACTTAGGCACAGTAAAAACACCATTTAATATCAGAAAAAAAGATCTTCCTGTTTTTCCCTAAAGATACATCTTATTTGGGAACAGAGCTTGTACTGTGGGGGTTCAATACACACTCAGTGAATAAATAACTGCACACTTCCAGAAATTAAGTCTTTATAATTTTGATTTAAAATCTCTTTTATTAGCTTGAATATAGTGTAAAAGGTGCAATGCAACATATCCAAGTCTGTTAAAGTGGAAATGTGTTTATTACAAAAAACAAATCTCAATTGTCAGCCTTTTCTGAAACCATCATTTGTTATAAAAGACAACACAAGTTGCAACCAAATATTACTGTCCCCGAGAGGACCAGCCCTGGAAATCCCATTTTCAATTGTACTCAGTAGCACACAGGGTAGAGCCGGCTCTCCTGCAGTACATGGTGATCCACAGTTCCACGTGTCTCGCCACTGTCAAGGCAGCATCACTGCAGAAAATGAGAGGCCACGCTCTGAGTTTACTTCCTTTGGTGCTAATCTTCCCGGGCCAGCTTGCAATGAATCCTTAAGCTCAGTCAAGTTCATGATAGTTTCATTTCTTTAAATAGCAGAGTATTTGTTTACTAACAATTGCAATATTTTTGCAAAAGTTTACAAGACACATGTGAAAATTCTCAAAAATGAAAACCTTAGTCATCTGCTGGCTCTCTACCTCTGTTAAAAGAATATTACTTAGTATTATAGGCTTTCAAACTTAGTATTAAAGGCTTTCAAACCTTACGAAAGCAAAAAAAAAAAAAAAAGCTGAGAGGTTTAGAGCATCTTTTCTGAGACAAGTCAAATTACCAAAATTGTACACGCTGGTGTTTTCTTGACAAGGGTACTTATGTTTCAAAGGCATGCCAGATCATGGTGTGTCTGTCACTAGAAAGCCAGCAGTGACATAAGCTCCACAGACATTTCCATCAGGAGTCCTTAGACACATCAAGACATCTCTCATCGAACAAGCTCATCTTCCTCTGAGGGGGGAGCAGACTCCTGGGAGGTTTCTTTGAAAGGCCAAGCAAGTTTTCATACTTGAGACTAGAGGCAAATTCCCCAGTGAAATAAAGCAAACATAGCTAATGCTAAATTGATGGCTATTGTCTGTCAAATATTTTGCAAATGTTCTAGTTCTGTTTCTCAGTCAGCAGTAAAATGATAGCATCTAAAATTACGATGGATTCAAATCAAGAAATATGACAGCAAAAAAAATAACTTCAATGCCCAAGAATTATTGTATTTAGGAGTTTCTTTTCTGTGTGATTTTTTTCTAAGGTAAAATTTTAGAATTAGTTAAGGTCACCTCTATTTACTTTAGTTGTTAAGAATTACACTTAATTTTCTTCTTTGTCTTTCATTTTTAAGCACATTATCAAAGAGTTTGCTTACCTGCATATTTTTATTGAATGTATAAAATTTTGCCTAGTTGCTGATTTTATTGTCAAATAATTAAACCTCCTAAGACTAACCTAAAAGTAGTCTATCATACTTGAGGAAATAAGGAAATGACACCTACAAAATAATAAAGTTTAAATTATGGGCATGCTATGGACTCTCAGAACAATTTTTGCACTCAGAATAGAAGTATAATGAAAATTAAAATAGCCCAGGATCAGACTTAGAATATTTTAAGAAAAAGTTAGTACACATAAAAAATATATAATAAAGAAAAATTACACGTGTCAAATTTCAACTTTGATTCCACGGTAAGTGAAGTAATTCCCTGAATTATGCTGTGCTCTAAGGTCACATCCAGAAAAGAAGAAAACAGAGATGGACAAGCCACACTTAATTGATCTCATGTAACTTTCCAGAATGTGTTAAATATTGCAAGAAGGAATTATTCTAATGAACTTGCACATGGTCATTACCTTATTCCTTTTCAAGGACATAATGCAAAATTTGTGAGAAGCTAATATTATAAGTGCTATTAACAGGGCAAGGGTTTCCATGAATATAAGTTTCTAAATGACCAAAGTCAAGGGTTATGGTCTTACAGTTGAAACTTTAATAAAACAAAAAAGGATATAAAAGTAAGTTAGAAAATTTCTCTTCTGGTTGTTTTCTGTTGTTGTTGTTTTTTTTTAAGAATTCAAATCCACAAACAAGCTTCAGGAATGGCCATTATGAATTCCAATTTATTCCCAGATACCCACTCTGTATGTGCTAACAGTAATAGAATACACTACAGATATCAAAATACTTTAGCCTGAAATAAACAAGCATAAGCCATCAGGAACAATGGCATTCTCCTATTTAATCATAAGATAAAGAATGTTTATTAACACACGTCTCACTCAAGATAATGAACATTGAGAAAATTTCATTAAGAACAAAATATTTTATTAACTTTGCTTATCATTTTGAAAACTTGGCTTTCAACTTATTTTTCTCTTCTTTGATACTCTACAAAGTTATGACTTGGATTAGGCTGTAATGCCTCACTGTCTCCTCAAATTCAGCATAATTCTCTGTTCTTTGTCCTATTAAATCCTTCCAAGTGGTCAGATCAGTTTTCCTCTGAATAATCTATTCATTTTGTGTTGAAATTACTAAGGAAACCATCACAGAAATGATACTGTAAGCTTTCCACAATTATCAGATCAAAAGCTGCGCACTGTTGGCAATGGTCCTCTTGATCACTTGTTTAAGTGTTTTAAGTCATCATTAAATTCATAATATGCACTTTATAATCTAAAAGCAATTTTTTTTCAGAAAGTGAATTCATTTTCTATACCTGAATCAAATTGGGGATTACAGATGGCAGTTTTCTAAAATGGTCAACTCTTCTTTTTATTAGGCCGGGCTCTCTCCTTCAATAAAGATGACAGCCAGAAAACACTGTGGACTTACTCTGGGGCACATGGGGTTTTTAGAAGTCACAGTTGATTCGAAGGCAATGGGCTTGGTTTCTGTAGCAGTTTTATTGGCATATCAGACACATATGGTACAATTTGTTTTTGAATCATATTGAAAGAAGTTGTACAATCACCTTCACAATCAGAGCAGTTTTTTCTTTCTTATACTCATTGTTATCAGCTTCCCATTAACCCCCAATTCCCTCTGGCCTAAAACCCAAGAAACATTCCATGCAGTCACTGTCTCTGTAATTTTACCCATCCTGGATTTTATAAACAGAAAAATATGTCCCAAAAGCACAAAAAGAAAGTGAGAAACCCACTGAACTCCACGTGGCAGCAAGATGACTCACCTTGATTTAGGGTCAAAAGGAAGCCACTGGGGACTTAATCCCTTTGTGGGCCCTACAAAATGGAGTCGGGCTTGTTTTTGCCCTATTTTTTGTCATACGGTTTCTTCTGTGGAGAAGAGTGTTTCACCTTTTCTACTTCTAAGGTCTTCCACTCTGATTTAGTTTTCTTCATGAATATCACTAAAGATACATTTTCTTTACTATTTTAAAATACAAAAATCTATGTGATAAGACTCACCTATCAGCAATATCGAGTCTCTAGTCCATGGATTCTCTCTCTCTCTCTCTTTCTCCACACATACACACAAGTACATGCACACACATACACACACACATCCCTTACTTGGCCGTACTGCATGGCAGTGGTATGCTTGATGCTGGTCTGGTTTTGCAAATGTGCTAGCAAGTCACCCAGAGAGAAGCTGTTTCAGCAGAGCTTCCAAACTAAGAACAGACAGTGAAGACTAAGCTCTTTGCTTCAGAAGGAGAAGCCAGTTATGCATAGCTTCAAAGCATTGTCAAATGCTGAAAGCCTCAAAACAGAGAAGGATACTGTCAGAGATACAGAATGAGCCCCTCCGGTCCAAGGGCACTGGAAAGAAATACAAGTAAAAAAGAGCTGACTTCTTGGGGGGTGTCAACCATGGTGAGATGAGCTGAATTGAGAGTGTGGAAGGGGAGCCTTCAGGAGCGTCATTTGCTGAGGGTGCACTCCTCAAGATAAAGCAAAACAGCTGTAAAAACCTTCTATGACCAAAACTCAAAATGCATGTAGTATGGATCAAGGAACACTGGAAGTGGACAAAAATTAAAATGCAGATAGATATCCCCGTCTGAATGAGCTGAAATGTCCTCATGGTGGCTATTTTGACTCAGACTACCATGTTATATTCTGACTGAAATAACAAAATCAAGAGACATAATGACATTCATTGTCAGACACAATCTCGCTAAATCCATTATGAGGTAAAAATGCTGTCAGTGGTTTGATTACCTATCTGTATTCAAGGAAGTACAATCAATTCAACTATTATTTACATCTATGCACTACCCACAAAGGGTAGTGATGAAGACACTGAAGAATTCTACCAAAGAATCCAGTCAGAAATTGATCAAACATAGCCTCCCTCTACAGGGTTTGAAAGGGAGCTAAAGACAGATAAATAAACATAGATCCAAGAATGGAGTTGGGACTTGCACTAAATCCTAACCTCAATAGAAAAATCAGTTCTATTATCATGACCCTGCTTGATGCTCACCCTCAGGAAGGGAACAAAAAACATATGGATGCTGTAGAAAAATGTGAATAAATGAAATGGTGCCCATCTGCCAAAACATTTGTGTCTGGGGTCTTAAAGTCCTGCCTCCCAAAAACAGTCATCTAAGTGAGAGGTCAACTAAGTCTACATGAAACAAATGAGATGGTGTCCATCTGTCAAAAAATTTGTGTTTGGGGTCTTAAAGTCCTGCCTCCCAAAAAGCAGTCATCTAAGTGAGAGGTCAACTAAGTCCACATGGAACAAACACACCATCAGTAGCCACCGAAGATTGTAAATCATAAAATCCAAAGTGAAGGGCAGGATTAGTATCAGAAACTAAATTGCAAAAATCTGATTTGCACAGGCTATGGATGCCAGTTGGAGCCCAAGATTCATTTGTGGGAACTACGCAGGACATAAACCTCCAATGATCTCCCTCTATCCATAATTGAGGATGAGAAGAGTGATTACTAAACAGAGAGATAAGTGTAGAAAATCAAAATGATAAACCTGATTGGAACAGTTTATATTTTGTCATTTGATCCCCCATTTGATGTATGCTGGACTTGATCTGGTTTTCAGCATCTTCTTTTTGTTTGTTTGTTTGTTTGTTCATTTTAGGGCTTATCTCAGAGGTGTTATATCATTGGGGGAGTTACCCTCTTCCAGTTGTGTTATATCTTCTTCTGGGTTTTTTGATATATTAAATCCAGTTATGTTAGTCAGTGTTCTCTAGAGAAGCAAAAGTAGGACCCTTACAAATATATATACAACACAAAGAAATAAACAGCTAATTAGTCCACAGAGCAATACAGAGGGCTCAGTTCAACTCACTTCCATGAGACAGTTAATATATTGGCAGTCCTTCAACTCACGATGGTTGCTGGGTGCAAGTCAAGGAAGCAGACAGATGAGTCTTCTGTAGAGCAACACAGGCAGTCCAGTCACAGCAAATAGCAGAGCAGATCACCAACAGTTAGTCAGGTGACAGAGTCTGACAGTCCCCAGCTCAAGAGATGTATACACCAGCAATGTAGTGAAGCAGATCCCAAAGGTAGCTAAAGTTATAGTGATGTGATCCATATGTGATCCATAGGTTAGGTGTTCCACAGGTAGTGTGGCTCACAAGTTGAGGCAGTGAATTAGCTAAGGCACATTGGTCCCATCATTAAAAAGCAAGAGACAGAAAGATGAGGCTCGCTGAGTCATTTATCTCTTTGCCCTTCACTTAAACTGCAAACTTATTAATCCCACATGTGTTTGTTGATCAGGTTGGTGCAATAACACTACCTATCACACCAGCATTAATGAGCCTACAGGACATCAAGTAGAATAAGCGCTTTTTGTAGGGGAAGAATAGAAGTGGTGAGTGGCAGCAAAAGGGAGATAATGTCCAGGAGTTTTGAAAGAAAAGAATGAAAACTGATTGTGGTATTCAATGTACAATACTGCTTAGCATGATTGAACTATGGGGTGATTTGATAAAGGTATTATATCCAAATTAATAATAAATAAATAGAAATAGATGAGTTGAAACAAAAGAAAGATGTATTGCTACTTATTCGTGATAGAAATGCCAAAGTTGTAAGCTGAGAAATGAGAACTAGTTAGAAAATATGGACTTGATGATAGAAATGAAACTGGAGATTTTATTTAGAATTTAGAAAAACCAATAACTTCTTCATAGTAAATACCTTTCTTCAACAACACAAAAGGTGAGTATACATATGGACTTTCCAAGATGGAATACACAGAAATCAAATTGGCTACAACTGTGGGAAGACATGATGAAGAAGCTCCAAGTCAACAACTAGAACCAGACCAGATAGTAACTGCAGAGCTGACCATCAATTGCTCAGGTATAAGTTCAGGATAAAGCTGAAAGAAACTAAGACAAGTAAACAGGAGTCTATCCTACCTGAATTTCAAGAACATCTCAATGCACTGAACACTAATCATAGAAAACTTGATGAGCTATAAGAGAACATTAAGACCACCATTCTGGAAAAAAAAGCAAACTGACATGTAAAATATATGAAAGAAAGAAAAGATCAAAGAGGATGGCAGAAGAGACTCTGCAACTTGTTCTTAATCAGAGAGTTGCTAAAACAAATGGAAGAGAGGAAGAAGTCAAGAAACTGAACAGAAATTTCAAAAGGCAGCAAGAAAAAGCCAAATATTATAATGAAATGTAAAAAGACCTAGAACTATAAAACCAAAGGGAAGAACACATAGCGTATCTTAAACTGAAAGAGCTCCAGAAAAAAATCAAGCATCAAGTTGCAATCTTGAAAGATTCTATAGACAAAATCTTGAGTGATGCAGGAAGAATCAGCAGAAGATGAAAAGAATGCACAGAATCACTGTACCAAATAGAACTAGTCAACATTGCACTATCAGGAGAGAGCAGTTAATCAGCAAACAACAGTACTAAAGAAAAAAGTTCAAACTCCACTGACTTTAGTACCTAGAAAGCAAGGCTTCAGAAAGTCATAGAATACCCATGGAATTCTATAAACTGAAGACACACTAGAAGCACTTATTCATTTATGCCAGGAAATCGGAAAGACAGTTACTTAGTTAACTGAAAGAGGTCTATATTTGTGTTCATTTCAAAGAACGGGACCCAACAGAATGCTCATAAGTATAAAATGGCATCACAGATGTCACACAGAAGTAAACTTTTACTTAGGGTAATCCAACAATATTTACAGCAGTCCATTGAGAGGGGACGGCAGAAGGTCCAGCCATATTTAGAAGAACACATGCAACAAGGGATGTCATTGCTAACTTCAGATGGATCTTGGCTCAAAACAGAGAGAGCAGATGTTTTCTTTTGCTGCATTGACTATGCAAAGGAATTTTACTCTGTAGACAATAGTAAACAGTGTATATACTTGAGAAGAATAGGATTTCCAGAACATTTCATTGCATTCGTGAGGAATGTGTACATGGATCAAGAGAAAGGTGTACAAACAGAACAGGGTAAAACGGCATGACTGAGAAACAGAAAAGATGAAAATCAGGGTTGTATCCGTTCACCATACTTGTTCAATCTGGAGCCTGAGAAAGTCATTAAAGAAGCTGGATTCTTTGAAGAAGAGTGTGGCATCAGGATTGGAGGAAGGCTTATAAACAATCTGAGATGACACAGCCTTATATGTTGAAAGTGAGGAAGAGGACTTGAAACACTTGATGATGAATATCAAGGATTATAGCATTCAGTATAGATTATAGCTCAAGATAAGTAGACCAAAAGGCTCACATTGGACCAACAGGTAACTTCATGATACATGGAGTAAAGGTTGAGGTTATCAAGGATTGTCTTACTTGGATCCAGACTCAATACTCATGGAAACAGCAAATCAAAAAACACAGGGCATAAGGTCACTCTGCTACACAAAACCTCTTTAGAGTATTGAAGTGCAGTGATGTTACTTTGACCCAAGCCGCGGTGTTTTTGTTTTGTTTTGTTTTTGTTTTTTTGTTTTTTGGCATCACTGCTCTCCGGTGGTGGCCCAGCCCCACTGCTGGAATTGAACCTCCGTCCCAGTGGGCTGCAGTCTCGCGCACAACCACTACGCCACCGGGGCTCAGCCCTACCATTTAATTGCCTCATATGCTTGAAAGTTGGACATTAAATAAGGAAGATAGAAGAATCTATGCATTTGAATTACAGTGCTGTGAAAGAATATTGAAAGTGCCATGAACTACTAAAATTACAAACTGATCTGTAATGGAAGAAGTAAAGCCAGAATGATTCTTAAAAGCAAAGATTATATACTTTGGACATGTTCTCAGGAGAGACTAGTTCCTGGAGGAGAAAATCATGTCTGGTAAAGTGGAAGAGCAGCAAAAAAAAAAAAAAAAGGAAAGCCCTCAAGATGAATTGTGTGGCAGTCATGTGCTTATGTTAACTTCATGATTAAGATGTAGGGAATGGAATCTAGCCTGCTAATTTGAAGACAGCCATTGAATAGCCCATGAGGTCTCTGTGTGAGCGTGGCTTTCTCCTGAGACTTCTGGGAAATCTCCCAGTATTTCCCTCATGGAGATGAGAAGCTATCTCCCCAGTTGCTGGGAGTTAGACTCAGAAACAAGGAATTATGGACAAGACAAGATGGCCGTGTCTGAGCTGCTTTAGGAGTCGGAGGAGAAGCCACATGGCCTTGCCCTGATGGAAGAAGATCTCTGAAGATGGAGAAGCCATGGGGAGACCCCTGCGAGCAATGAGTTGCTTCTACCACCACTGGATGCTGTCGATGGGCCCTGAGCCCTGGAAATGAGGAGACCCCTCCTGGCGCTGGGACTCTGCACCCACTGGCCTGTGACTTTGTGAGTTGGAAGGAGACTTTATAGACTGATATCGGGTATATGGGTTAATATCGGACTTATGATTTTGAACTGGACTGGCCTGGGATGCTTTCTCAATGTCCCATTCCTCTTGTGTATAAACCTTTTCCTTACATCCATATGTGTGTCTATGAAATTTGTTTCTCTAGTTTACCTGGGCTGACACAAAATGACACCATGGCTGTATCATTGGGCTCAGACTCAGAAATAATTGTGAGGATGGCAAAGACTGTGCAGTCTTTCCTTCTGTTGAACCCAGAAGATGACTCCATGGCCCCTAACAACATATGTAAATATATGTATAGATAAGAATTTGTCATCAGTGTTTTATAATTTTAAGCTAATAACTCTGCACATACTTTATTAGGCTTCTACCTAAGTATGTTCTCTGTGTGTGTATTTGTAAATGGTATCTTTAAAATAGTTTGATTGGCATATATTTCACATATCACGCAACTTAATTATTCAATCATATGAAGGCTTGTGCAATCATCACTATAATCAATTTCTGAACAGTTTCCCCTCATTCTCATGGTTATTCACTTCCCATTTCCTCTTGCCATGCTCCCTGCATTGTCTCTTGGCAATACTCTTTCCCTTCCATACCACATCTTGTATCAGCTATTATCACCATACATCCATTCCTCTGGTGATTCACCACTACAAAAGCCAACAGAAAGTAGGGCAAAGCAAATGACACTAAGGTGGTAAGGATAAGATCATATTAGTAAAAAGGAAAATATTCAAAGGATGCATAAGAGGAAGAAGACACCCGTCAACATTCAAAAAGCCAGAGGAAAACTGCCTGTAATGGGACATCTAAGAGATACGTGCACCCAGTGCTAATTCAGGTCATGACAATAGGAAGAACAACTGGCCTTGTACCAAGTATGATCCCACATAATTAGGATTACAGTGGTCTCTGCTTGATAGTAAAGCTGTTCCAGACTCTTGTCTTTAGCTAAAGCGAATTTGCCAGTAACTCTGTCTGACTATATGCTCTGCAGATGGGTTTGCAGTTCCCACTGTCCTACATAGTCTTCTCCAAATTGGGTGTTCATAATTTTAACTCTGAAACTTTTCTCTTTACCATATTCAAATTTTGTATGATCATCTTTGGATAACACAAGCTGGTGTGCTTCTTTTATTGTCATGGTTATATGGCTTGATTTAGGTGACCAAGTTCAAAGAAGTTTTCATGAGTAACAAAACCTCTTACCCCACTGTAACAGGGAACACTCATTTCCTATTTTCCCCTCAATCATGCAGAAAACATGAGTACAGCACTCTTAAGTCATGACAAATAATACGGACATCATTGGAAGAGTCAGAAGGGTTACCTAGAAGACATACCCTTGTTTCCTCTTATGAGCCTCAACAGATGCCTAAACCATACTTCAGACCAATTAATATAGCATCTCTGGGTCTAAGATCCAGATGGCAAGACGCTTTAAAGCTCCCCAAAGTGATTCCAATGTGCAGTCAAGGTTGAAATTGAGCCCTGGTTTTAAAGCAGAGTTAAAAACCCAATTACCCTAAGAATAAAACTGGAGGGGTTACAGCACTTGATTTTTATTTTTAGAAAGTTTTTAAAATGCTTTATTTCTCATCCATGATGTGCAACCATTGAATATCTGTCTCTCAGTATGTAAGAAAAACTTGAGAACATATAAATTCTTTTCTTATTTTCACATTTTCAGATTTTACAGAAAATTCTACAGTGACTTAGCTAATAAGAGATGTAACAGAACTTAATTGTTCAAATCAAACTTTTCATGTGGGTGGATAAAAGATATTTTAAACTTCAAAATTAGCATGATTTTCCCTGAAAGTCACAGCAATTGCAAAGCACTTAAAAATGTTTCAGACAGGTAGACTATCTGATCACTGGAATGGCTAAACATTCCTTACCCTATAATTTGGGTTTTTTTTAAAACATGGTACTTCAAAATATAGAATTTGCAGTGCTTAGCTTTTTAGCTTTGGATGGAGAGTTGCATTGTTCCCTTAAAATGAGGAAAGAAAAGAAAACCTTTCTCTGTACTTAGTGTGTATCTTACAGGATACTAACCAACTTATTTTGATAGAGATCCATGCAGCTTAAATTGCCTTCCTTCTCAGTAATACTATACATTCAGCACTTCCCTGATAGGCATACTGACAGAAGAAGCCCTCAGATATACACTGAATTACTCTGTAATGAAATTTTCCACCTCCTCAGAACCCTCAAATATAGCCTTGACTTATCGACTCCAAGCTGCTGACTCTCTAAAGTTCAAGGCAATAGGCTTCCCATGTGGTCTTGCCTTTTGATCCTAAATAAAGCACTTAGCTAGACTATTATAAACAGCCATGGATTGTATAAAATGTCCTTTATGAAGCATGAATGAAAATGCTGCAAAACTTATTGAAGAAATATCAACAAAGATGAAGACTGCTTAGAAACTAAAATGCATAAACCAATATGCAAACTGAGTAGGTATATTTAAAAATGGTGCCAGGGGACACAACAGACAAAAAGGCATCTAGTTAAGACTTGCCCACCTGGATCTCCTGCTGCCAGACCAGAAAATTTGGTGGTAAGTAAGATGGAGGAGACTGGGAGGTGATGTCCTGAAATTAGAACTAGGGCATTAGGATCTGTCCCCACTTTTTTGTGATTTCCACTCACAATGTGAACCAAGAACACACTAAATTGTTCTAGGTTCAATGTGCTTGACGCCCTAAAGGGGAAATAACCCCAGACAGGAGGATACCCTCTGATAACTAGTTACAGAAGCCCACATCACTGGTCCCTGTGCTGTTAGCTGTCTTGAACTTAAAACTTGGGAAGTGGGAACCCATAATTTGAAGTAGGAAAAAAAAGCAGGAATTCACCTGAGCCAGGGAGCAGTGTGGCAGAAAATAAGTAGATAGTGATAGACTCAGGGGGTGAATTCAGTTCCACTTGGTTGAGAGGAAAAGAACCTTGCTGATAGGCTTGATCTCCTCCTCTGGGGTCAGTGTGACAGCCCCCAAATCAAATCAAGGCACCTCATAAGTCCAAAATAATAAAATATATTTTCTGTGTAAAAAAAACCCCAGCAAATCCCAGACTCATTGATCAACCTCAAAACATGTATTTTGAGTCTCTTAACATATGTTAGCATAAGAAGGGAGCCCACACCAAGAAATGTCGCAACATAGCCACAGGTCCTGGAGTCTGTTAACATAACAAAGACTCTGTTCCTAACTGAACCGAGGCAGAATCCAGAGTCAGGGAGCCAATTGAATCTAATTCTATTTTAGCTTGCTGAGGCAGGGGGGTGAGGGGAATCCTCTGACCTAGTAAGGCATAAGAAGTCTAGATAAATAAACTCAGATCCCCTCTCAGTCAGTTTAAACTCAGAGTCGGGAGGCCCTGCCTCTCCTGGGGTTCTCCACGGGGCTGGGGAGACACCCCCATCACCCTGCTACAGTATTACTTACAGCAAAAGGCAGGCATATCAGTCAACTCCAGCTCTCAATATCACTGGGAACTGATGCCTGCCCACTGCTGTAATCTTCCCTTCAACAGTAATCCCACCCAGCATCTCTGGGATCCTAAAATAAGTGGGCACATCAAGGCAGAGTTGGTCGGGTGATCACATGGTCGGGTGATCAAGCATGAGTTCTCTTCTTATTTACCACTATATTTCTTCTATCTTTATTCTCCCACCTTTCTATCTTTCCCACCGAATTCAGTCTCAACAGACCCAATTTAGTTTTGTTTTTTTTCTCTTTTTTCCTTCTTTTTTTCTCTTTTCCCCTTTCTCTCCCTCTCCTTCCTATCATATGCCACTGTTGGATTCCAGGCCACTATCCTCTGGCTAAAGCAACTCAACCCACATAGCCGGGGGAACTCCAACCTGCCATCTGTGGGAGGGCTGTAGACCACACAAGGCAATTGTGACAGCCCTCTAGAGTGCTCTGCCCTACTGAGGAAATCTCCATTGGGCCTCTAAGGTGATCTTGCCAAGTAGGGAAATTCTGCTCAATACCACTGGGTCCCTGCACTAAATGGACACATCTTGGGGGAGGGTTTAAATGCCTCTAGACCCACATTCAGGCAAGCAGGGATCAGCGATCTCTTTATTCTTTATTTTTTCCTTCTCTCTTTCCCATCATAGTCACTCTCGATGTACACAGTTGTATTTTCCCCTTCTTTCTCTTGCTTCTCTTCTAACCCTTTCTTCTCTGTCTCTTTGCTCTCTTCTCTCTTTCTGCTTTTCTGTTTCTCTCCTCTCCCTTTCCTTCCTTCCACATGTCACTGCTGGTTTCCAGTCCCCTAATCTCTGCCTAGGGCAAATCTGCACACCCAATAGAGAGAGCTAGAGCCTGACCCTGTGACAGTACAGCACATGGCACGAAGCAGTGCTACACACAGCATGGCACAAGGCTCAACTATTATTTTTTCACTCCTTCACTTTTCTCCCTTTATGCTATTCTTTCACACTTTCTTCTTTTCTTCTCTTCTCTTCTCTCTCTTCTCTCTCTCCCAGTAGAGTCAGCAGATTCAGGTTTCCTTTAATTTTTTGGATTTTTTTTTTTACTTTTGTTTAGTTGACACTTTTTTGTGAGGGAAGGTGTTAATTTGCTTGGCATTTTTGCTCCTCTATTTGTTTTCTCCTTTCTTTTTCTTCTCCTCTCCTCTCTTTCCTTTCACAAGTCACTATTGTCCTTCAGGCCACTTCTTTCTGCCCTGGGTAACTCTGAAGACCCAGTTGGGGTACCTCCTGCCTGCATTTATTGGCTTTACACTCAGCTGGGGAAATCATGACAACTCTCCTCCAATATGCCAAGTGGCTGGGGGCTCTCTCCTTCAAATGGTTGGGAAACACCAGCTTAAGCCCTGAAGCCCTACAAGTGACCAGGGGAACTCCTGCCCAGTTCCACCGCCCACAATCCACAGCAATCTCTCTGAGTTGGGTAATTCTGCCTTCCAGTTAAAGTGCTCCACACCAAGGAAGATATACCCACATGCGCTCCTCAGCCCTCCAGTTATGGAGGGAAACACCACATAC
This sequence comes from Nesogale talazaci, assembly GCA_004026705.1. Taxonomy (NCBI): domain Eukaryota; kingdom Metazoa; phylum Chordata; class Mammalia; order Afrosoricida; family Tenrecidae; genus Nesogale; species Nesogale talazaci. Next base: position 47,707 of record PVJH01004749.1, on the reverse strand, counting down.
CACCTGAAGTTTTCCAAACACCATTAGACAAATCACTATGGCTTATTGAGAGAGCAACCAGTGAAATATCACCCTCATGGACCCACAAAAACCCAACCAGGGTCTCATGAGAGGACTATCCAACTTAAATTCCACATTATGGATTATTGGTTGGCTAAGGTAAAAATGAAACCATAGGAAGATACAATGATAGCCTAAACCACAGTATGGTTACCTGCAGGTAGTTTAAAGAAGCAATCATACAATTCCTCCAAGATAAAGCCCAGTGCTCTTAGAATCTGGAAGATGGCTCTAGGCTACTCTAAAGCAACATGTAAAGAGCAAACAGGCCCCACAACCTCAATGAAAAAGAAGGAGGAACAGAAGGCAATGCCAGAAAAAATCATGAACCTAAAAATATGTGTAGAGGAAGCAGATATTGACCAGCCATAGAAAGAAATTTTCAGAATGCTGCTTGGAGTCATGCAGGATATGAGGGAAGCAAGACAGAAAAGGATGAAAAAACAGAGATGAATGCAACACATGAGAAGGAAAATGTAAGACCTAAGGAATGAAATAAAAAAAGCCAGTAGCAAATTGACAGACTTTGTCAACAGTCTTGAGGAAGCAGAGAATTGCACCAGTGGCCCAAAGAATAACCAAGCAGACCGGAATAACACACCGGAAAAGCAGTCAAATAAGACCATCAGAGAAACTGAAGAAAACCCAAGAGCCATGTCTGATATTATGAAGAGGAACATTATTAGAATAATTGGAGTGCCAGAAAAAAACACAACTATGAAGCTAACAGCAAAAATAGTGAGGGACTTCTTAGTGGAAAACTTTCTTGGCTTAATAAATGAAAATCAGGTAATCTTTCAGGAAGCTGAAAGAACACCAGCCAGACTGAATCCAAGAAAAAGTCATCAAGATGCATAATAGTTAAATTATTCAACTCTGAGGAAAAGGAGATCATAAGAGCATCTAGGGGAAATCAAATATTCACGTATAAAGGTATCTCAATAAGAATATGTACAGACCTATAATCAGACATGATGAAGAGATGGAGGAAATGGAGCAGCACATTCCAAAAACTGAAATAAAACTATGCAAACCCAAATATACAATACCAGGCCAAATTATCTATTAAAATATTTGGAGGGCTGAGCCCAGGTGGCATAGTGGTTGTGCCGGGACTGCGGCCCACTGGGATGGAGGTTCGATTCCAGCTTCATGGAGCAAAGGCTGGGCCTCCTACTCCCACCACCTGAGGGCAGTGATGTCCCCCCCCCCCAAAAAAAAAAAGATATTTGGAGAAGTAAGATTTTTTCCAGACAAGGAAAAACTCAAAGAATATAAAGAAAAACGCAGCCATACCAAAGATCCTTGCCAATCCTGTATGGGCAGAAGATCAACACCCATCAATTACAAATAAGAGACCATCAAATAGAACAACTCCACCCATAGGGGAACAAAGAGAAAACAACCCCCAAGGTAGCACTGAATCAATAGTGGAAAGAAAGTAAAAATGAACTGTATGCACACACGCACAACACAAACAGATAAGAAAGGGAGGTAGAAAAACATCCAACATAAAAGGTACAAGATGTCATCACAGAGTCCACAGATGGATGTAGTGACACTGAATATTAATGGCCTAAACTCAGGCATTAAAAGGCAGAGGCTAACAGACTGGCTCAGGAAACATAATCCATTGATCTGCTGCTTACAGGAGATACATCTCAAGCTTACAGCTAAAACAGCTTGAGAATTAAAGGCCCGAGAACAATGTACCAAGCAAAAAACAATGGGGGGGGGGAAGGCAGGAGTAGAGACCTTAATTTATGGAAAAATTCATCTCAAGGTACAGGTCAAAACAAGACACTAGGAGGGGCACGATATAGTGCTCAAGGGAGTAGTAGACCAAGAATCAGTGAGCATAATATTTACACACCCATGATAAATCTATGAAAATTGTAAATCAAACACTACAAAAGATGAAAAAAAATCACATGCTCAACAATTACAGTTGGTGACTTTAATATGTTACTTTCTGAAAAAGACAGATCACTGGGAAAGAAACTCAACAAGGAGGCTATAGTTCTAAACAGCACAATTGGACAACTTGACTTGATTGATATTTTCAAAGCCTTCCTCCCAAATGAAAAAAATTCACATTATTTTCCAGCCCACTTGACACATATTCAAGTTGACATAGCACATGCCAGGACAAAAGTAAAACTGGAGTAAATTCAAGCATATAGAGATTAAACAGACATCTCTCTTCAATCACTGTGCCATAATGCTGGAAATCAACAGAAGGATGGTGAAGAAAACAAAGGCAAACAATTGGAGGTTGAATAATTCTCCACTGTAAAAGGAGTGGGTTTTGGCATACACTGGAGACAAAATCAGGAAGTTTCTAGAAGCCAATGAGAATGAAAATACACTATACCAAAACTTGTGATATACAGCAAAGGCATTTATCAGAGGAAAGTTAACAGCAATAAATCCACACATGAAAAAAACAGATACTTGTGGTTGTTAATATCCTGGCACAGGACTTACACCAATTAATCCTACTAATGTAAAAAGATAGGAATAATGAATATCAGAGCTGAGATACAGGAGAGGTAAAATAAAACTACCAAAAAAATTGATGCTGCTAAAACTTGGTTCTTTGAAAGGATTAACAGAATTGATATATCGCTGGTAAAACCTAACCAAAGAAAGGAAGGAACCAATGTCAATTGCAAGGATTAGGGATGAAATAAGGACACTACAATGGACCCTAATGAAATCAAAAGGACACTTTCACAGTCCTATGAAGGCCTGCACTCTAACAAATTCAACAATTTGGAAGACATGGTGTGGTTGTCATGTATTCTTTACACCAATTTCATGATTGAGATGTAGGGATGGAGTCTGGCCTGTTAATCTGGAGATAGGTACTGAGTAGCCAATGAGGCCTCTGTGTGGGCATAGCTTTCTCCTGAGACTTCTGGGAAATCTTGTGATATTTCCCTTGTGGAGAAGAGATGCCATCTCTTCAGTTGTTAAGAGGCAATCTCGGGCTGAGACCCGGTGGCGTAGTGGTTGTGCGCGGGACTGCGGCCCACTGGGATGGAGGTTCGATTCCAGCTCCACGGAGCAAAGGCTGGGCTTCCTACTCCCACCACTTGAGGGCAGTGATGCCCCCCGCCCAAAAAAAAAATAAGAGGGAATCCCTGAGATGATGAACAGATAAAACAAGACAGCAGTATCCCAGGAGCTGGAGGAGCTGGAGGAGAAGCCACACGGCTTTACCCTGATGGAACCAGACCTCTGAAGCTGGAAAAGTCACGTGCCAGTGCTCAGTTGCTTCTACCACAACTGGATGCTGTTGATAGATCCTGAGCTCAGGAAGCGAAGAGCCATGGGGTGACCCCTGCCAGCACTGGGATTCTGCCCTCACTGAACTGTGACTTCATGAGTTAGAAGGAGACGTTATAGACTGGTATCAGACATATGGGCTAATATCGGACTTTTGACTTTGAACTGGACTGGGTTGGGATGCTTTCTCAGTGTTCCATTCCTCTTGTATATAAACCTTACCCCTATATCCATATACGTGTCTATAATTTTTTTCTCTAGTCTACTCGGACTAACACACATGGACAGATATCTGTAAACACAATCCCTCACTAGACTATCCAAGATGAATATCAAGAACCTCAACAGATCCATAGCAATGGAAGAAATAGACAAGAATATTAAGATTACTAAGGGAAGATTGTTAAGGAGGGAAGGAAGATTAGAAAGGGGGAACCAATTAGAAGGATCTACATGTAACCTCTTCTCTGGATACCAACAGCAGGGATGTTGGTGAATGGAGACATTGGACAGTGTATGATATGAAAAAGTAATACTAACTTATAAATTATCAAGGGTTCATGAGGGAGAGAGGAGTGGGGAGTGAGTGGAGAAAATGTGGAGCTGATGCCAAGGGCTTAAATAGAAAGCAAATGTTTTGAGAATGATGATGGCAACAAATGTAAAAAATGTGCTTGACTTACAATGGATTGATTGTGATAAGAGTCATATGAGTCCTGAATAAAATGTTTTAAAAATGGTACCAGGATTATTAAATTTACATGGCAACAAGAATAGATGTTATCTCAACTCATTATTTATATGCCATTTCCTCCCAAGAATTTAAAGCCTTCTAAAAATCATCAAGCTATATAAAAACAGGAAAAGTACACCATAACTAACTTCATGTTTTAGAGAAAGAAGATTATCAATGATATACTGAGTATTGGAATAGAATATTATTTGAAACCCATTAAGCATTTTTAATGCATTGATGCCATATGTGCTTTTGTGAACACAACTAAGCAAGTCTATAGTAAAAAGAAAGGATGCATGCAGTTGATATATTTGTCAACAAAAAAAATTCAACCTCAATATTGCAAAACAAAAATTAAAAAACCCAGGGCAGTCAAACCTATTCTGAACCATAATGACCTTTGCAAGACTGCAAATCTACTCGACAGCAGGAAGCCTTATATTTCATAAAGTGGTTGGTGGTTTTGAACTGTGAATCTTGAGGTTAGCAACCCAATGATTAGCATACAATACACAATAAAAATGATTAAAATGGTTCACATTTTATAGACTAGCTAATCTTTCGAATACATGCTCTGATGTATTAAGAGAACTACCCACAAGCCACTCTGCAGAAGAAAGATGAAGCTTTCTCCTTGTCCTACAGGGTGTCTGTGAGTCAGAATTGACACAATAACAGTAGTGGATTGGGTCTGGGTTTGGGTCAGAGAGTAGCTCATAGATGGGAAAAGTATTTCTTTGAACAAGATCCTGACTCTCCTGACAATGCAAACAAATATTGCTGAGAACACTATTTCCACAACATGATATCCATATTATGAAAATACCAATTAAAAGCAGTCTTTTTTCAAAATGTACTAGATTTTATACCCCTTTTAAATATAATTGTCAACAAAAATTTGTATTCTGCATCAAGTCTTTGTAGGTAGAGAGCATTTGCTTGCTCCATCTTGGTCATATGGTGCCCATTTCACCTCCAGATTCACGCTACTTTTTTTCCCCAAATATTTAATTTGTATCTTTTATATGATTGTCTTATTCTACTAAGATAAATAACTTAAATAATATACTATAAAGGTAAGAGCATATAAATATTTAAAAGATACCTAAAATTAATGTATATTCTTTTAAGTAAATATCTACAAAAATTTACAAAGGTATGCCTTTATATTAACTTGAGGGACCTTCAAAATGTTCATTAAGAAATGAAACTAATCTGCTGCTTGGGGAGGGCGATATGCTTCACCAGAGCAGATGAGAACAAATGAAGCAGGAAGAAGACAAAATGGAATGCATCCCAGACCACCAAGACATCAGGACAATATTCCCACACAGACCAGCTGATGCATAGAGAGGATCATACGGCTGGCCCCAATATGAAATACAGCTTTCCTTGCTGACCCTAGGCCCTTTGGGGTAAACAGTGGGAAATAAGGTCAGGATTATACCCTGTCTGATCCAACCACATCATGGCAAAACACTAAGGAATTTAGGATAGGTTATCCCTTTGGGACCGGTGGTGGGAGTGGTGATACTGGGAGGGTGGAGGGATGGTGGAATGGAAGGGGGGAACTGATTTCAGGGATGTACACATAGCCTCCTCTATGGGGTATGGACAACTTGGAAGTGAGTGAAGGGACACATCGGACAGTGTATGATATGAAAAAGTAATAACAGTTTGCAAATTATTAATGGTTCATGAGGGAGGAGGAACAAAGCAGGAGGGGAAACATGGGGAGCTGGTACTGGGGGCCTAAGTGGAAGGAGGATATTTTGAGAGTGATGATGGCAACAAGTGTGCAAATGTGGTCTGTATACAATTGATGTATGTATTGATCATGATGGGAGTTGTATGAGCCCCCAATAAAATGACATATAAACAAAAGGGAGGGGGAAAGAGGAGCTTATACCAAGGGCTCAAATGGAAAATATTTGGAAATGAACATGGCAACATGTGTACAAATATGCTTCATACAAATGATGTATGGGATGTTATAAGAGCTGTAAGAGCCCCCAATAAAATCACTGGGGAATAAAAAGAAATTAAATTAAAACCAATGGAACATTTTTATCTCCCTACAGTTTTATTGGCACTTACACACCATACAATTTTATCAATAAAAAGTGACAAGCAACGTGTAAGAAGGACCCCCCAACCCCCGTCAACATTCAAAAAGTCAGGGAAGAAATTTAAGTCATGGAACAAATAAGAGATACTTGCACCTAGAGCAAATTCAAGTGGTGTCTATAGCGGAGTCGACTGGCCAAGCATCATGTTCAATCTAGTATAATCCTGATTACAGTGGTCTCTGCCTGATGGTAAGGGTGTTTGAGTATTTTACCTGTGGATCTGCCAGTGACTCAGTCTGACTAGATTCTCTGTGGATGAGTTTTGGGTTCCCACTGTCCTCTACAACCTGCTACAAAGTGGATGTTCATAATTTTAGCTCCGATACTGTTCTCTTTACCATAATCAAATTTCGTAATTGTCATCTTGGATCACAAAAGCTGTTGTGCTCCTTCCATATACATTTCGTTGACGCCTGGCTTAGAGGGCAGCTTGTTTGAGACCCAGACGCTGTTCCTATTGACAGCCTGTCACCATCTATTTTCTTCACTCTGCTATAGCACCCGTCCCTTCAGTGATCATTTAACGAAGATGAGTGTGGAGCAGGTCATGTTATCAGAACTAAGTGTACTTGAATTGGGATTAGAGTTCAGACTCCATTTACTTATTTATGGGGTTTGCTCATCACAGGTTTACACATTGGAAGTTGTAATATGACACAATTAAAACCCTATAAGACCAACTGCCTCAATTGCAGCCATAACCCAGCCAAAACGGATGGAACTTTTCCACAAACTTTTTGAAGCTGTCATATTGCATACTTAAAGGTAATATGTGCTTTGATTTATATTTATATAAATTTAATTTTTATTTAAAATCCTGTATCTTATTTCAAAAATTTAGTTATCACTTTAAATAGGTATATATTGTATTACTGGCTGCTAATCCTTTGCTTTCTGGTGATGCATACATTGGATCTTCTCTACCTCTAGTTATTCCTATCATGTAGCTTCTAACCCCTATTTGTTTGCATTTACTTTACCACTCATTTACCACTCTATTCTGTCTTACTGTGTTTCTGGTACTATTTCTGTTCCCTTGTACTTATTTTGATTGAACTTTTATTCCTGAGACATTCTAATTTATTTTTATGACTTATCCTCATATATATGTTCATGACTGTTTATATGAACACACACATACACATATATGTCTATGAATACACATATATATGTGAGTCAAAAAAGAGATCGTTACTAGGGTTTAAGTTCATATATGTATGGGCTTATTCCAAACAAAATGAAATCAAATATAACTTCAAATTTAGGTATGACTTCAGTCAAGTTCTCTAAATCATACAGTTGTCTTTGTCTCTTTGTTTTTCTTGCTGTTAGGTGCAAATGTACAGCAAAACACAGTATTGCTCAGTCTTGCACTATCTTCACAGCTATTGCTACACTCGAGTCATTGTTGGATCCACTGGGTCAGTCCATTTCATCAAAAATATTTCTCTTTTTTATTGACCTACTTTATCAAGAATGATGGAACATGTCCCAGTACCTCTGAGATGAAGGCCTGTCATTCTCACTACTAAGGAGAATTGTGGCTGTACACCTTCCAAGACAATGTGCTTGTTCTGGGAGTCCATGATAACTTCAATATTTGTCCCTAGCATGATCACTGAAATACATCAATTTTTATACAATGTCCAACTTTCACATGTGTATGAAGCAATTGAAAATGCCATGGGTTGGGTCATATCCACCTTGCTCTTCAACACTCTAAAAGGTCATGTGCAGCATATTTGCCCAGTGAAATATGTCATTTAATTTCCTGATTGCTGCTTCCATGGACTTTGATTATGGGTCTAACATTGTGGATCTGTGTTAGTTTTGGTAGACTAGAGAAACAAATTCTTTGACATGCAAATGTGCATAGAAAGAGTTTTTCTTTATTTCCACAGCATCTAGAAATGAGATCATCAAACTATAATTTGATTGAAAGGCTAACTCCACTCCTTCCTTCTTTTTTTTAATTTTCTTTTGTTTTGTTTGGGAGGCATCACTGCCCCCTGGTGGTCATGGGCACTTCCCAGCACTGCTCCTGAGAGCCACCACTGGATTTGAACTGCCAAGTCCGCGGGCCACAGTTCCACACTCAACCACTTATGCCACCAGGGCTCAGCCCTTAGGCCTTTATTCTTAAGTCTCAAATTGATCTCGAATGGGCTGAGATGTCTTCTCAATATTCATTTGCTCTTGTATATAAATCTCTTTCTCATACACATATGAGTGCCTATATCTTTGTTCCTCCAGTCTACCCAGATTAGCACAGCTGTCCAATCAAATAACATCAAGATGTCCTACAAAAAATTTGCATAAAGAGAGGAGATAGAAAGATGCATTTTCTCCAAGGTAAAGAGTAGTTGAATCATGTCCTTTGAAAATCACTATCAAATAATGTATATAAGAAATGAAAAAACATAACTAGCCAGATTGTCATGAAATGTACACATATTTAGGGCAAGAATATATTATAAGCTAATGATTAGGGCGTGTGGGGTGGGGGAGAAGTGACCTACAAAAGATCAAAATTGAGAATGAAATAACATCTTTTTAGCTTAATTAGGTGCTATAAGATAGTGAGGTGATTATCTTCAGAATTCAGAGGGAACTATTTTGCTCCTAAAATTTTATGTTCTATATCTAGTCTAGTTATAAATCAAATGTGAGTGCATAATTAAGACATAAAAGAATTGGAATGGTTTGCCTTCCAAGTACTATTTCTTAGGAAATCAGCAAGCAAGTACTCCAGAAAAATCAAGATGAGGAACAAGGAAAAAAGAGAGAGGTGCATGGAATATGATAAAGAGAGCATAATAAAAAAATTCCGAATTATATCCATGCAGTATAGCTAGAAAACAATTATCTGATTTAAATCAGGATATGACATTAGTTTCCAAGAAGAACATCATTAAGAAAAAAGAATAATTAAAGTCTGCCTTATACAATTTTGAACTAAGAATTTAGTTTGCAAAATACATTATGAGATGTCTCAACTATTACTGTCTTTGTAAGATGAATAATGAAATCACTTTCTAAAACAAGACTAGATAAGCATTCAATTATGAGCCAATCAGAACCAGAGAATTTATTTATTAGTTGTTTTACATTTTATTCATCTGCATATCTCGCCAGATCCTCTCCTGGTACCACGTTACCTCTAGTCTAGAGACTTTCAATCTTGCATCACAGAGAGAAGACATTTCTCAGAAGTTGTCCCCGTTAACCTATTAGAAGCAGCTGATATTTTGCTTCCTTGAATACTCAAGCAATTAAATTCTAACGAGCTTTTTCACTGTCCTGCAGGGGCCTGTGGGCCACATCTGGCCCGCCAAGGACATTTACCTGGCTTGCTGGGTGTTTTTGCCGCAGCTGCCTGTCCTGCTTAGCAACCGACTCATCCTGGGCTCACAGTGAATTTGTTCATAGTTATTTGTTTTTAAACCTATAGTCTGACCCTCGAACGATCTGAGGGACAGTGAACTGGCCTCCTGTTTAAAAAGTTTCAGAACCCCTGATATGGTTTTAAATGACAGATTATATTCACATGTTCTTAAAAAGGAAGGTGTGGGGCATAGGATTAGTAAAGGGTATGCCCCTCCTCCTCAAAATCATCAGACAACACTTCTGCTTGGCTTAAGGTACATGCTCACATGTAGGTGTAGGGAGCTGAAGAAGTCTAGTCTTTATTCTGAACAGTTATGTGCCTAGCTATGAGGAGAAGTTTCTCTGATCATAGACTAAACAGAGAAAATATTAGGTGATCAAGCTAACATTCTTACCACAGAAAGGAGGTGGGATATTTTTCCACCTATGCTTTATTGAGCAAAGAATTAGACAATAAAAACTGGACAAACAAGAAAACTACCATATCAATGTTCCAGAAGAAAGTCACAGATGTGCGAGTATTTGACACAGATGAGCATGTTCAATAGTCAGAGATGAACAAGTAGAGGATAGAGATAACAATCTATTTTTTAATTAAGTGGGGCGTTTCTTAAAAAGTAAAAATTTATTAGGCTATACTTGATATATAGTATTATAATCCATCCAACAACCCAGATAACTTCAATACAGACTCTATGACTCATATAAAGCCTGTTGACTGTAAAATCATTGCCTCCCACCCATCAAGAGGCTCCGGTGTGATGGGGGAGGAGTGGAGGATTGAGCCTGAATCCAGGCAGGATCTATGACACAGTTAGAGAACAATCCTGTGGCCACCACCATACGCCCAAGTTATTCCTCTGGATTGTGACACCACTAGAAACGCAGTGGCCATCCGAGAAGATAAGGCATCATTCCTTGCAGCAGACAACTCAGCAAGAACTCTATTAGAGCAATTACACTGCCAGCATGTGGTAGTGGGAGCCATTTTGCAAATCCATTTTCACTGGCCTTCCTCTCCTCAGGGATGCACAGAGGGCAGAAATGATTTCTTCCTCTCTTATTTTCAAGGTTGTCTATATGATGATGGGGAAGGGCTGCACATTCCTGAGCTCAGTGATCATCCCATTATACAATTGGAAAAACGTGGACAGCAGGAATATTAAACATCCTATCTGCATTTGCAATCTAATTTCCAATGAATAATCTTCCATATTTGGCTGAAAAGTCATGCACAAGAAGCGTCACATCTGGTGGGTGCAGTACACGTCATCGTCCTGGCAGCACTCAGGCTTGACTGCCAAACACCAAAGCCTCCTGCTGCAAGAGCAGCGGAAAGAACTACGTTCTGTTGCGTTATAAACTCATCGTGTAAGAAAATGCCCATTCAGCTAGCTCTGTTCTCTTCATCTCGGATGGCACAGAGCAGGCGACTCAGAGATAATGGCACCGTTGAAATGGATTTTCGTGGTGACACAAAGATTATAATTTTTAATAGAAAATGGCAATGTGACACTAGATCATTTCCCCTCTTGGAAATTGGTATTTTTCATCCTTTTCTCCTAATTTGGAAATCGATGCAGTGTAAATAACTGTACAGCATTTACTTATTGTTATCATGCAGTCCACGGGAGCAAAGATGATTAGAATCAAATTTTCTCAGTTTTAGTTAATGGGGACTGACAGTATTTTAGTGACTCAGGTAATCTCAAAAAAAGAAAAATTACCAAAGACAAATATATCCATTTTGAATTTGATACATGCTGTCTACTGTACAGAGTCTATTTAGAGAATATTTTATAGAGTTTGTTATACAAACTGTAGATGAACTATCTCACTAAATCCAACAAGGAGCATATTTTTTCAGTAGTCAGAACATTTTATTATACTATAAAGTTCTCCTATTATTGAACTGTAAATTTCAAGTTTCTATACTTGTTTTATGGCCTTGATGTTTTTTATTCATGTAAATAAGAAATATCCAAAGGTCATATGCAAATAAAATTTCCATAGACACCTAAGAGTGCCCTGGGGCAGACAGAGATGGCTGACAAGAGGTGGTAACAGAATAGACTGTTACTGTATATGGAAAAAAATTGATCGACCGTTGCACATAGATGATATTATTTAACACTGTAGAGCAGCAGCACGCAATCTGTGGGTCTCCACCTCTTTGGAGGTACATTAGCTTTTTCACAGGAGCCGTCTAAGACCATCGGAAAATATATATTTACAATGGTCCAAGGAACGGAAACACCACTCCTTTAGCTATCTCCAGGCGTGTCCACCCATGCGCTGATCTGGTGAGAAAGAAGCTACCTGATCTTTGCACTGATGTGGGTTTTTTTGCATACTGTTGCAAAATATAGCCATGCAGTTTACTATTGTTACATTAAGACCATTACCCATGCTACACCAGGCTTCAAAGCAACCTTCATTTATTTGTAATAAGAAATAAATATTTCACAATACATAATTATGATTAACTACTGTGTTTTAATCATATTCGATTTGCAACAATGAAAATACATCCCGCATATCAGATATTTACATATGATTCATAAAGTACCAAACTTATAATTATGAAGTAGCAATGAAAAGAATTTTATGGTCGGGGTCACTACAACATGAGGAATTGTACTAAAGGGTCACAGCATTAGAAAGGTTGAGAACTACTGATCTACATATTAGAAGGAAAAATAAAGTATCATTTCTAGGATACTTTGCATTGGTTTCATCAGGCCAATTCAGAAGGCAGTAAATATCAGCATGGCACAAAACCTCTTTTGCTGAAATTGCTTTTGGAAATTATGCACCATTGTCATAGCTTTTATTTTCAAATTCTTTATTAGCCTTCAGACATATAAGGGGGCACTCAAACTAAACTGGAAAAAAGCTCCCCTGGGCAGAGCTTTTGTAGTATGCATTTTTCCTACTAGGCGAGCAACTGCACCCAGTGGCATCTCCTGGGAAGTTTCTCTCTGGTCACAGTGAATTATTTTCTAATAGAAATTTCAGACCCCAAACAAACAAATAAATTCATATTGTTGAGAATGAGGCAGGCTGTGGGGAGCTGGGGGTGGGCGGGGAGTAGAGACCCAAAGCCTATATGTAGATAATAAAGCATTCCCTTACAGAAGATCACAAGGAAGGGCTAAGTCAACCAGGGTGCAATAAAGCACCAGTGAAACACACAACACTCCTCTAGTTCCTTCAAGCTTCCTCACTCCCCACTATCCTGACCCTGCCTTTCACTGCGGGCAAGACCAAAGCAGGTGCACAAGTACAGATTACAGATAAGAGCTCAGGACACACAGAATCTAGGGATAGAAATGGGAGTGTTGATAGCAGGAGGACAGGGGGATGATGGAGAGCGGAGGGGAGGAAGTGGGAATTGATTACAATGATGGACACTTAACCATACCCCACACACACCTCCGGGGGACAAACAGAATCCTTGGGGGAAGAGAGACAGCGGTAGGTGTATGATATGAAAATAACAATATTTTATAATTTATCAAGGGGTCACAAAGGGGAGGGCGAGAGAGGGAGGAGGGTGGGGAAAGGGGAACTGGCACCAAGGGCTCAATAAAAATCAAATGTCTAGAAAATAATGATGACAGCATATATACAAGTGTGCTGACACAATTGATATATGGCTTGTTACAAAAGCTATAAGAGTCCTCAATAAAATGTGTAAGATTTTTTTTTAATAAAGCAGTTTCCCTTGAACCTCGTTTTTAGGGATAGTTGATTTAAGAGAATAGCATGAGGCTATGGAATTATATTTCTTACTTGGGAGATAAATGCTGCAGAAACTGTTCTGATGTTGAACACAGCTTACAAGGACAATGCTATGGGGAAAACTCAAGTGTAAGAATGGTTTGCTCATTTCAAAAAAGGTGAAATGTCGATTGATGACACCCTTCATTCAGGACGTCTGTCAACTTCCCGAATGAACAAAAAGTCCACCAAATTCCTTCACTTGTGCTTGAAGACTGACAATGGCCTATTGAAGGTATGGGAAAGCTATTTGGGCTATCTGTGAATTTTAATAGAAGATTTAGGAATGAAAAGGGTCACTGCAAAATTAGTGTCTTGAGTTCTGACTGACCATCTCGTGGAAACATGCTGTGCTTTGAAGACACAGCTCTGAAGGGGCCCAGAATTTTTTCCAAGGTCATAATTAGTGATGAGACTAGACTGAGAGCACTCCTTAAGACCCTGAAAACAAACATCAATCAAGCCATGGAAGACATCCATTGTCACTTTGCACCCCCGTCCCCTCAGCTACATAGTGAAGTGAAATGAGAAGGTGCAGCCAGCCACCTGAACAGATAAATTTGGAAAGAGTTTCCAAGAATAGAATCGCATACTTGACAAATGTATTAATTGTAATAAAGAGTACTTTGGAGGTGATAAGGTTGTTTTTTATTAAAATAATAATAATATATATATAAATACATAGCTTTGAGAAAAGGATTCTGTTTTTTTTAAGGAGCCCCCCCCCTCAAAAACAAGCACTGCTAGATCATGAGGTGATAGGACAAAAATGTTGGCTGGATTTTCTCATAGAATCAATGCTGCTGGGCTGAGCCCCGGTGGCTAGGTAGTTGTGTGTGGGACTGCAGCCCATTGGGATGGAGGCTCAATTCCAGCTCCACGGAGCAAAGGCTGGGCCTCCTACTCCCACCACCTGAGGGCAGTGATGCCCAAAAAACCCAAACCCGCCCCCCCCCCCCAAAATAGAATCAATGCTTCTTTGCTAGCTTTGTATTAATTCATGGACTATAGGAGATATCTACTGTATTCAATTAATTTAGATATAAATTTTTTGAGAATGTTTTCTATTTTTAAAGCAAGTCCAATATGCCTATTAATGATAGTATTATATTTAAAAGAGCCACACTTTGTCATTTAAAATGTTTTACTTTAGACAAAAAATTTCAAAGAGTTCAAAAACTCAATGTACTCAAGCTACAGGAAACTTTTATTGACCCTAAGTACTGAACAAATAAAACTCTGCCAGCATGTCCACTAAGTATGGCATTAAAATATGCAAAGGTGGTGCTCTTAAAGATGCCTTTGGGTCCCATGGTATGAGATTGTATAATTTTTAAATGAAAAAAGAAACAGATAGGCAACTAACCAATTGAAATCTTCTTTTTATTTTATTCCAGATTTCAATACAGGATAGTATCCCAATAAGTGCCCATTGGAAATAAGGCACATTTACATGTCTACAGGGGAGCCCCGAGGGGGGGCTGTTGGGTCAGTGTTGGGATGCTAATTGCAAGGTCAGCAGTGCAAACCCACCAATTGCTCAGAGGAGAACAGATGGGGCCCTTCTGCTCTGTAAAGCTTCACAAGCTCAAACACCCTGCACGGGGTTGATATGCATTATAATCAAGTTCATAGCAGTGGGTACTGTGTTCTAAGTATCTACCAACAGTCATCAATTAAGGGTTATATTAGCTTTAAGTTTATTAGCCCGTAAGAAAGAGCGAACTAGATTGAATGGCGATCTTTGATACATCCTGACTCAGAAAGTGAAAATAAATTTGATGATTTTCTCCTTTTTCCTATTACAGTTTCCTAACTGACTCCAGCCATCTTTGGAGAGGAACAAAGCTAGGAGGCAAAACCAAAATCCCACTTCCCTCACACTGACTCCCAGCAACCCAGTATGGAGTTTCTGCTCATGTTTGCTAGAGCAGACAACCTCATCTTCTCCCAAGGAGCGGCCGGCGGGTTCGAACCAATGACATTGCAAAAGCAACTCCACACTTACCTGACAGAAAAAGTCAGAAAGAAGAAAAAAGCCCTCAAACAAAAAACGCAAGCAAATCCTGAACATTTTCACAAGAAGACTCAGAGATAGAGCAGGTTTGATCCAGACCACTGAAAAATAGTGCCTCAGGTGGTGTTGTTGCTGTTCTTCACAATGCATGTAAAGGTTATATTTACACAATGCTGTAGTCTCCTATAGGTAAAATTGACTTATGAAAAATTTTGAAATATTGTGACCTGGAGACACAAAGTGAGCACATGCTGTTTAAAAAATGGGGCCAATCAACTTGCTCAACACAAACTTGGCATAGACCTTCAATTTGTAAAAAAATACAGTTTCTATAAACTGAACGCAAGAAAAAAAGGCATGCCTGTATGCATAACAACAGTAACAATAATAATGCTGCTGATGATAGTGCCCTGGAAATAGAAACTAAATAATGCATTCAAATCCAAGTAAAAAATGACTATTTAACTCCTCCGTGTAAACAATCTTGTGAGGAATTGGAATAAAGATAAATATACAAAGAATAATATTCCTATTGTAAGAAAAATGTCCAATTTTAAAAGGGCTGTTCTGGGTAGCTGAAAGCATGACTAGAACTTGGATACAAATCAAAACTTCCAGGATACACATTCGAGGTCAATATAATCTGCAAACAGGTGTTTATTGACATATCAAGGAGATGTCCTTGATATAGAATGTTATCCTGGAGTTTGTTTTGTCTCTGTTCTATTCTTTGGTTTTTTTAGATAATGTTGTTCCAAGAATGTCACTTACCATGTTTTTTTTTTAAATTCTAAGTAAACACAACCAGTCACACATTCTCAAATTTGAGCATGAATTAAAAAGAAAGAGCACAGCTCAGTTCGTGGCTGCAAAGCGAACAGCACCCCTCTGCTTGCTTACAGATTCATTCCATGAGCTCCTTGTTCCTCTGCTTCTCCGTTCATTTATAACAACAGTACTGGGACGTAAAGCAGCTAGTTCTCATACTTAAACACCAGATGGGTGGAATCAGTGGAACTTAAACATTGGATGGGTGATAGACTTTGAAGACCAAGATAATTATTCCTAGAATGAAATAAATGCTTCTGAAAATTATCTCCACCTAGTAGGAATTTCTAAGATATGCAAAAATTACAGATGATCTCCTAGTTTGAATGCTTCACAAGCATAGTTGAGGTTCTGATTAGGAAAGAAGGTGTTAAAAATTAAGATTCTCAGGCTATACATCATCTATGGACTCATGTGTCTATATTATGTCCAGTCCATCAGCACATTACATAGTACTAGAAAAAGTCTAAGTGAATATTACATGGAAAAACCCATAGTAATTCTGATATGCCCATTTGAGCAAGATCTTCACAGAGGAACAGACTATGGGAAGCTAAATCTGTAGAGATGATCTCCTTTTCAAGGAGAGAGGACTCCTATTGCATTCGCCAAGGTTCCAAGAAAGAATCACTTGCTTTGAGTTTCCTGAAGCAGATAAGCAACTCGACATCACCAGGAATAGAGAAGATTTGTTACAAAGATATCCATATTATGAAAATTGAAAAGGATGTTAAGGAACAGAAAGGGGAGCAGAACATTTTAGGGTCTGTGAAGAACCAATCACTACCGTCCACTAAAGTACTTTCAGTACCAGCCAAATCCGGTCTCCCCTACATCTCACCCCTAAGCTATTTTACTTATGTTTTAATCAGTGTCCCCCAAATTCCTGGAGTCTTGCTCTTCAGTAATGTTTTTGGTAAAGGGAGAACATCTTCCATCAGTAATCTTGGTTTCTGACCATATCATAAATCTTGACATGGTTGAAAATCAATCAATTCTTTTTTATTTTTTACAACAATTTTCTTTCCATCTTCTTCTGAGGCTTCTTATCCAATTCAGTATTTTGCTGATAGAATCTTTCCAAATTGCACTTGAAGCTTGAAAATTATTCTCAGTTCCTATAGCTAAATTTAGAAGTGTTCAAACTTTTTTACTTTCTAACACCTTTTTTACACAACTTAAATATCCTCATACATGATGCCTTTGGCGTCATCTCACAACCTGTCTGGTCTTCAGCTGTTACTGTTCAGTGTGCTAATATATTCTTGAGATGTTGTGAAAATTTACTTAATGAGTTTCATTGGTTCTCATGGACTTGCTATAATTTTATTCAGTTTCAACTTGCAGTTGCATAGAGGCAATTGATGGTCTGTTCCACAATTATCCCTTGGCCTCATTCAAACTCAGCGTTTCCTGTATTAAGTGATTCTGCCTCTTGTGGCGCATGAGGACAACCCAGGGATACTACTACAGAAGCAGTAATAGTATCCTGGGTTGTGTACTATGGTACAAACATTTTAAATTGCCATGGGCAGCTGAGTACTTTTATTTTCTGAAAAGCAGAATGAAGCTACACAAGTTTAGAAACCTATGTGTAACTGTAGATTCAGTGTCATCATTGTCTCTTTGTATGACAATTGATTTGATTTCTGTGCATCTGATAAGCTCCATGTGTATATTCATCATTTATATTGTTGAAAAAAATCAACGAATAAATAACTTGTCTTGCAAAATTATATCACGTCATCTGAGGCATTGTTTCTATCATCAGTTCCATATTTTCAAGTACTGATCCTTCTTTTATAGAGTAATAATCAATGCATCTTGATTATACTTTTGATAAACTTCAAACAAAAATCTAATCCAATGTCATCGAGTCTATTTTGTCTCACAGTAAACCTTGAAAACCTTGGGGTTGCAAAACTGCAAAACTCTAAAAGAGTAGGTAGTTTCACCTTTCCTCCACAAAGAAACTGGTGGGTTTCAACTACATTATAGGAAATTAATAACAATGTTCAATATTTTCATCTTCATTATTTTTAGTCTTTGGTATAAATTTGAACAGCAGTTGTACTAACTGTTCTTCCTTGTATATGTATTGATTTATCCTATCTTTGATAGCATTATACTTCAGCATAGGTCACCAAATATAAAGTACTTTTTGATAATAAATATAAATTCATTCCTTTTCAATTTGTCTTTCCCTGCATGGTATATCATATTATTGTCCAAAAATGACCAACACCAATCCATTTCAGCTTATTAATGTCACTTTATGAATTCCATTTCATTTTTGATGTCTTCTAATTTTCTTCTATCTTCGCTTTGTACATTTCATCATGTAACTATTAATGAATGTTTAAAATTATTTCTTCTCATCCATATGGTGCAAATTAAGGTTTTGAAAACTTCACATCATCCATGGCATTAAAGTCAACTTTACATTGAGAGGGCAGCCATGTCCATTGTAATTGTCAGAACTTTCTTGGGCTCATCTTCCTGCAGTGTATCAAAGGATTCTCCACCAATCTGTAAGGTTCACTGGCCAATTTTTTAAAGTAGAATTCTAGGTCCTTATTTATAGTCCATTCTTAGTATGTAAGCTCTGCCAAAACCTGTCCACCTTTAGTATTTAAAATATTAATTAAAACATTTAATATACCAGTTGCATAAATTTCATCTTCACTAATATGCAAACCACCACAGCACAGAAAAATTGATAAATGAGTGGCAGATAGTGGTAGATAGTGCTTTCATGGCTCTGTATTGGGGTCTTGGGGGAACTATATAATGACAGCAAGCATTCTAGTTCATTCTAGTCCATTTAATTGTTAACTAACTTTAGCAAGGTAAGTTAGAGAGTTAAATAGGAGACTCTACATCTACAAAAATATATCATTACCTAAGACTATGGGATATAGATCAATGAAAGCACCTAACTGATCTCAAAAGAAATATTGAGTAAAAACATGCTAACCATGTGTCAAGAGCTCAATATGGTAAACTAGAAACATGTAATGCAACCTCAACACTGCACTATGATATACCCTTCCTAGGTAACCATGGGTGGGGGGTGGAGGGTGAGGGAAGGCTTCTTGCCATTTTGGCGACAATGAGTAGTAACAGCATAGCACCCAAGAGTGGCCATCTCCAACCTCAACACAGACATCGCTTGACATTGAAAGCAAGAGTGTGGCCCAGCTGTCACGTTTAACATCACTGGTGAAATAAACACTGTCAGAAGAGAGGGGAGAAGATAAAGCAAAGGTCATGGAGAAACCAAAAGAACCATAAGAAAGTAAGACACTTCTCCAATAATTCAAAATTCTTGTGAAAATATGGAGGAAAGTAAAGGAAAGTGGTGTGTATATGTATGTGTGTGTGTGTGCGTGTGTGTGTATATATATATACATATATATACATATATATGTATATATACATATAATATATATATATATATATTCCCAGTCATCTTAGGGACTCTGGCCTTCCTATGACCTTTTAGAGAGAATAAGTCTAGCTGCATCCTAGAAGACGATAGTGTCAAGTCAAAGAACTAAACCTTCTATGTGGCATATTAAACACACTCACACATACACACCTGCTCATTTATGGATCAACATACATATGTGCATGTAGATATACACATGCATACAGAAAGGTTTATATATAGGTGGTTTTGTTTCTGTTTTATGTTAAATTATCCACTGGGGTATCCCTAGCCACTATGAAGTTCAGCTACCCCCCATCATCTGAATGACGCACATCTGGAATACGCAGTGTGGTTGTTGCAAAGGACAAAGAACGGAGTAGGAACCTATCACCTTGACCTTCTCATCCTTCCAGAGGCATGTGTTCTGCCTCTATCATGGCTATTTCAAGATCCCTGGGTAATACCAGCAAGTCAACAATTTTCCATCTTCCATCAGGAGCAAACTGAAGCTCGCCTCTTGGCATCAGAGCCACCTTTAAGGGTCATGAAATCTTTCCAAACATCTTTCATCAAGAGGAAAAGCGCATAGAACATAAATCTGAGAAAATGTACTTTCTAAAAAGGAAAGCAAATGTACAGAGTTCTAGGGATGAAAAAGACAGTTGACCCAGCTGTTTTATATCCCTAATATACTGTTTCCCTTATTTTCAGAATAAAAAATGACTACTAATCTTTTTACCTTACTAATTCCTGACCTTCATTAGGCCTCAAGTAATGCATCACTTTAGAGCAGAAACTTGCTGTGATTCTCTGACCTGATAGCCCAGTCCAGCCATCAGCATCCATGCCTCCTTCTCATCTTCAAAGGGTTCCCAAAGACTTAGTGGGTGGCCCAGAAGACTGCTAAGTACACGGTCAGCATTTGAACCCACCAGATTCTCTGCTAGACGAAGACTTTCAGTTTCCATAAAAATGGCAGTTCTACTCAATCCTATATCCTATAGTATTGCTATGGATGTGAATCACTTCTGCCACAGTTGAGTTGTTTTCATTTGGTAATATGGCCTTCCAGGACTCGCTGTGCCCTAAGGCCTAGAATTTATCCCCTGAATAAATGGATAATGTGTTATAACATCAATTTTATGTTCAGCTGTCTTCAGTGTTCAGCTGTCTTCCACTAATATGAGCAGAGGGATTTTTCCCAGTTTATAATGACTTCTCAGCACCAATGTTGTACCAAACTTATACTGGGGCGAAAGATTTGTTGATTTCTCAAACCAAACAATTGATTGTTTCTTGTCATATACTAAGTCACAAAGATATGGCTTTCATGGAGAAGGAAAATACTGAAATGGCACAGTTTTCTTACTATAAATTAAAAGGGCACTTGAGGAAAAAATTACAACATGATCTATAACTTTCTAACTCTGCACTCCTTTGTATATTTTTTCCAATTTCCCCACATTAGCTATTAAGGTCATAAATTAGCTATTGCCTTTAAATTGAAATATCAATTATATCTGTATAATAACCCCTATTTCTCTTATTTTCTTCAAGAAAAATGACCAATTTACTTCTTGCAAGAAATTTCAAGTGAGTTATTTCTTATTAGTTATCAGTGACCAAAGTGATCAATCATTGTACAAGGTCATCAATATGATTTTTCATTCACACTTTTATCAAGTTAGAAATGCATTTGTCTTCTCTATCTCTGTAGTAACTCTTCTAAACTTGTCTTGCCCTTCTTCATTATTACTTTACTAGAAAAGTCAAGGGGAAAAAGACATTAACATTTAAGATATGAGGAAAAGAATATTCTTTACCTTAATTATCACACTTCTACTTAGAAGTTCTAGGTCATTATAAACCAGAAATATTAGATCTTTTTAGTCACATTATATCACTGACAGAATTATTGGTTAAAATTAGACTTCTCATTTTCATATCAGGGGAGACATCAACATTAGTTTCTGTATTACACATAAAAGTTATGCATATATTCTGGAAATATAGAGAGGTTTTTAAATAGATTTAAGGTGATGGTTGCAAGCTTGTCTGGGCATTTATTTAATGGAAAGTATGATTATAGGTCAAATTATCCTTTGGAATGGCAATCATGTCTTCACTGCAATGCAGCAATACATTTTCCAGTCTACAAAAATACTATGTATGAAGAAGTATTTTACAGGACTTTTATAGTTCCACAGAGTACCACATTATTACTTGTCAATGGGCAATTACACCATAATTCAACCTGCAGCAACTATAAAACTATATCTTGAATTGATTAAACAAAACACCACAAATATACCTTTATAATGTGTGCCAGGGATGAAAATAATAACAATTTAATATGCCAAGCACCCAAATGGAATAGTGTTTCTATAAGAAGAAACAGAGCAACTAATGGAAAAGCAACTAAATTTTCCATTAAATTTTCTACTTAGTGTAGTTTTCCAAAGGAAAATTAAAAGGAAGATTAAAAGTGACATTGTTGTCATCCACCTAATACTGTGAAAAGCTCAATGAAAGAAGGATACTGTCCTAAGAATGACATTATATGGTAGCAAATACAGGGAATTATAAGGGGCCATGGGAGACTGGACACGGGGCTGTGGCTGCCCATGTCTCACTGGCCACGCCCGTTCAGGCTGAAAGGGTCACCAACTTAGTGAACACTAAACCCATTCATGGATTGGGAAGCCCTGGTCTAGGAGAGGAGGGCATTCGTAAATGAAAGAGGAGCTAATATTAAAACTATACATTGAGGATCACTCCACCAGATCTAAATTATAGAGACATTTTGGATGGCGCATACAACTATAAACACAAAATGTGAATTGTCAGGGTGCAGGGAAGCATGGTAGTTCCAGGGAAAGTTTCACAATCACCATACCTAAGTTCAAAACACTATTCTAGCACTTCTGCTGAATAAAGAAGACCAAAGAAGACTTGATGGGTTGGAATTGTGGTGCTGGTGATGGATATTGAAATACCATGGACTGCTGAAAGGACATCCAAATCTGTCCTCAAAGAAGTAGCCTCAGATTACCCATAACGCCAAAGATGGCAAGACTTGTGTCAAGTACTTTGGACATGTTGTCAGGAGGTATCAGACCCTAGGGAAAGGTATCGTAATTGGTGGAGTAGAGAGGCAGCAACACAGAGGAAGTCCTCCAATTTGATAGACTGACACCGTGGCTCCCACAATGGCCTCAAGCCAAGGAATAATTACAAGGATGGTGCAGGACCAGGCAGTGTTCCATTCTGTTGTACCTACGGTCTGCGTGGGTCAGAATTGACTCGAAGATACCTTAAAATAACAAGAGGACTTAGCTACAAAAATGGAGTAGTTAATGATTGTGTTCTTCAATTTTCTATTATGTGGCCAGGAGGGGTAAGGTAATATCTACCTCAAATTGTTGTGAAAAATAAATAACTTCATATTTGGTAAGTTTCTAAAAGGCTATTCAGTAAATATTAACTCTCAATTAAGCATAACCATTGCCAGAAGATCCCTTTGAGTCCAAAGACCCTCCAGGGCCCCATGGGATTACTCAGGCTGTGATTCTTGTGGCAGCAGACTACCACATCTGTTTCCCTGAGTGACACATGAATTTGAACTGCAAATATTTCAGTTAACAACCACTGTGATATCAGCTCATCTTTTAATTAGACTACATATGCGTTGACTTGGATACAAATAACTTTGCTTATATCTTTATTTTGAAACAATACATTATAGAAACACAGCAAGAGAAATGCGAAGAAAAGAATACCAACTCGGTGTGATAGAATAGAACTGCCCCCAGAGTATTTAGATAGAGGAGCAGATAGCCAGGTTTTTCTCCTGTGGAGCCATTACAGAAATTTGAACCACCAGCCTTGGGAGCCAAGCCTGTAATTGTCATCCCACCACAATCCTTAGTCTTTGTCCTAGCAACTCCCATGATAGTGTATGGACCCAATTCAGATTCATATGTTGCTTTTGTTAATCATTTTGTTTAACATGAAAGAGAGCCAAGCCTTTCCCATAATACTGATGTGGTTTAACATTCCCGTTCACTCATTGCTATGGAGTGGATTCTGACTCAGGTTGCTGTTGTTGATGGTGTTGTTGTTTGGCGCCCTCCAACCAGTCCTGCCTTAAAGCAACTCTGTGCATAACAGATCAAAACACTGCCTGGTTGGTCCTGCACCATCGTCATAATGGTTCCTGTGCTTGAGCCCAGTGTTGCCACCCCTGTGTTGATGCATCTCTTTGAGAGACTTCCTCTTTTTCACTGCCCCTCTACTTTACCAAGTCTGATGTCCATCTCCGGGGATGGGTCTCTCCTGAACATGTCCAAAGGGAAGATGCAGTCTCGCCATCCTTGCCCTTAAGGAGCACTTGGGTTGTACTCCCTCCAAGACAGATTTGTATGTCTTTGGCTGTCCATGGTACATTCAACATTCTTCTCCAGCACCACAATTCAAAGGCATCCATTTTTTTCTGCCTTCCTTATTCAATAGCTAGCTTTCACGTGCATTAAGAAGCAATTGAAAATACTGTGGCTCAGGTCAGACTCATTTTAGTCCTCAAAGTAACATCCTTGCATTTCAGCATTCTAAAGAGGTCTTGCGTCCAAATCTACCTCGTGCAATGTGTCTTTTGGACTCTGTACTACTGCTCCTATGACTGTTGGTTATGGCTCCAAGCCAGACAAAATCCTTGACAACTTAAATCTTTCATCTGCTAGCATGATGTCTCCTATTGGTTCAGTTTTGAGGATTTGGGGTCATCTTTACATTGAGTTGTACTCCATACCAAAAGCTGTAATCCTTGGTCTACAGCAGGATATTCTTCAAGTCCTCCTCACTTTCAGCTGGCAAGGTTGTGTCATGCCTATTTAGCCCTCTTCAAATTCTGTTGCCATGTTCTTCCTCATCTATTCCAGCTTCTTTGATGATTTTCTCCACACTGAATGAGCATTTTGAGAGGATACAAGGCTGATGCACACCTTTTCCAGTTTCACATAATGAAGTATTCCCTTGTTCTATTTCCACAACTGACTCTTGGTCCATGCACAAGTGCAACATGATCAGTCAAGGGATCATGGAATTTCCCATTTTCCCAAGGCTATGCAAAGTCTGTTGTGATCTAAAAGTCAAATATGTTGACAATGCCAATAAGCAAATGTCACAAGTAAATGTCTTTCTGGTATTCTCTGCTTTAAGTCAACATCTATCTAACAGCAGCAATGCCATCCCCTTTTCCATGTCCTCTTCTGAATTCATAGAATCATTCAACACTGCAACTCAAAGCTTGATCATTTTCTTCAGTTCTTTCAATTTAAGATATGCTGAACATCTTTGCACATTTCATGATAATACTTTACTTTGTCTTCTTGAGTTGCTGTTGGAAATTTTCTATTCAACTCCTTGATTTTATCATTCCTTTCATTTGTTTTTCTAATTTCAGATCAAATTCACTTTGATCCATCTAATCCTTTTTATTACATTTGCCTTTCTTCATGAATGATGTTTTCTAATTCATTTCACACTCATCAGTTCTTCAATGAATAGTGTTTAATGCATGAAATCTGCTCTTGAGATGTTCTGTAAATTCAGATCAGATAGTCTCAAGGTCATACTTTGGCTCTTGTTGACTTGTGTTGATTTTCTTCAGCTTCAACTGAACTTACATATAAACAATTGATGATCTGTTTCACAGTTAGCCCCTGGTTTGGGTTTCACTGCTGATAATGAGTTTCTCTACAGTCTTTTCCCACAGATGCAGTCAACTTGATTTCTGTGTATTGAATTTGGAAAAGTTTACATGTATATTCATCATCTGTGTTGTTGAAAAATGATATATCTCCTATGAAATGTTTGGTCCTGCAAATATCTACCATTCAATCTCCGCCTTCATTTCTCTCACTGAGACCATCTTTTCCAACTACTGCTCTGTCCTCTTTGTTCCCAATTTTGCATTCCAATCACAATTATTGATGCATTTTGATTGAAAGTTTAATCAATTTCTCACCGAAGATACTGGTAGAATTCTTCTGTTTTCATCTGTGGTTGGTGTATACATTTAAATAACAGTCATATTGATTGGACTCTTGAAGATGGATAAATATGATCCTATTACAGCCAGCATTTTACTATAAAGTAGATTGTGAATATCCTTTTTGACAGAGAATGCAATCATTCCTCTTGATTGTGTCATTCCTGGCATATTCAACTCTATGATTCTCTGATTCAAAGGCCAATACCAGTTCATTTCAACTTAACATTTTCTTTGATTCATACTCAGTACATTTCAAGTTCTAATTAATAGAGATTTTTTCAGCTATTTTATCTCATCTTCATTTGTGCCCTATCATCCAATAAAGATCCCAAAGGTTTTAATCCACAGCCTTATTCCATTCATGTCACCATGGTTGATACCAGTTTGAGAAAGCAACTCTTCTTCAGTACATTCCAAATGTCTTCTGATCAGAGGAATCCATCCTCTGGCACCATCTCTGAAGATGTTCTTCTTCTGTTCATTAAACCCTCAGTATCCGACAATGGTTTGAAGCTATGTGTCAGATTTTCAGTGGTTACTTCCTCTGAACTGAGCAGCCAATTCCCTCTTCACTGTCAGTTCGGCGGCTCGAAACTCCACTAAAATCTGTTCCCTTTGGGTGACCCTCCTGGTATTTGAAATACCAGTGACAAAGCTTCCAGTAAGACAGCAATGCACAAGCCTCCACACTACGATAAACCGATGGACAAGGCGTGCTTCAGACTCATACCAAACTATATGACAATGTAGACTTACTTGTCTGGGCAGTTTTCTGAGACTGGAAATCTTTATGGACTAGAAAGCCTTATCTTTCTTGCATGGAGCAGTGGGTGGTTTCAAACTGCTGACCTTGTCTTAGCACCCCAATGCATAACCCACTACACCACTAGGACTCCCTGCCCAGGTAAATTTCTATATCATATTTATTAAGATTGGAAAAATTATATTCAGAGCCTCTGACCTCCTCCTTAAAACATTAGTGGAAGATGTATTTGTATGCACTGATACAAAAAAGGTGAGAGATTTTGTTGAGTGACGAAATTAACTTAAGAAACATATGGATAATTCACAAACCCCACTGCCATGGAGCTAAATCTGACTCATGGCAATCCCGTAGAGGGTTTCCAAGACCACAAACCTTTATGGGAGCAGAATGTCCCGCCCTTCATCCACATGACAGAGAGCAGCATGCGTGTCATTGTTAAATGACAGTAACATTTTTCCATGTATGATACATATATAAAAACATTCTGGAAATATACATATGAACCAGATAAAGATTATTGTCTCTGGTGAGGTCAATGGAAATTCGTGGGGAAGAGAAGATTCAAAAAAGGATGAATCCACTCTGTTCACACTATCAAAAATTTTTCCCCACCCCACCCCCATCTAAATTTTCATAGGATGTATTATTTACTGGAAAAAATAAAATTTGAAAAAAATTCATCAAAATAAAATGCAATGAAAAATATTGACTCGTCAGTTTGGCAACACAGATGTCAAACTAGAAACATAGATGTATTTGAGTAATTTAAATTCTTTTACTAAACTACTCTCTAAGCTGATAGTTAGCTATCATAACGTTCTTGTTCTTCCTGATGTTCCATGTCTCACTGTTCCTGCATGTTGGGATATGTCTACCGATATGATTATGAAATAAAATTTAAGTACTTTAGTGATTATTTGGATATTTGCTTCCAGATCCTATAATCCAAATAACATTTCTTTGATCACAGAGGGAGAAATTTACTAAACATAATGTTCATGTTAATTTTCCTTCATTCTAACACCAATCCTGCAAAAAAAAAAGGTTAACATTTTTACAAACAAGGGAGCTGAGGATCAGGGAGATTTAAGGTACAAAACAAATGTTTTCAGTAAACAGATGTAGGATGAGAAAATGTAGAAACCACTGATCTGAAAAACTCAATACCTTGTACAAAACCAATCTGTTCTAGGTCGGCAAGAGGAATCAGTGAAAACACAGCCATCATGGGATTGGTTCATTTTTTATTAACTGGTGGAGGAGAAAATAATTGAAAAAAGAAAATGTGAATCCACAAGGTCTAGGTTTAGTTCAGCTGGATTCACCTCTGAGAAAATGCTTAACAAATGTGTATTTTAGGCACTGCTCTATATGAAAAATGTAGTGAAAATGCTTTCCAAGTTGAACAGAGAACAGTCCCAGATAAGAGTGTTAACTAAGAAATAGAATGAATAAATAAATAAGGAAAGATTTCATAGAAAAGGAAAAATGGAACTCTGAACACCTCAGCGTTCTTACCTTCTGGATGGCCAGACAAGATAGGAGTTCTTTGTTGCCAAAGCAGCACGCCGGGCAATGCAGACCCTTTCAATTCTCTGTGACCCAATGCAGCCTGACGCCTCTGATGCCAAGCTGCTCACGGTGGATAAGTTAAATGAACGCTAAAACTCAGCCCTGCTGCACAAGTATCAGAAAAAATGTCATTGCAACTCCAGATGCTGTGCAATCCTGAAGACAAATAATCTAAAATCGGTAGTTCAGTGACACTAAAACTTACAGAATGCTTTCAGTGTTTCCAACTGTTTCTAGTTCTCTAATCCTAGGTGCTTTTCTTCTTTTTTTAGAGAAATAAGTTTTCTCTGGCATGCTCAATTTTAAAATATTTTTTTCTCCAGAGCATAAATGATCATTTCTTCTGATATTGCAGTCTCTAATTATAAAGCATCCCCATCATCTCATGTCAGGAATATGAATTTCAGGCTCCAATGAAAAAATAAATAGTCTCAAAAAGATGAATATGAAATAAGGTCTTGCGTATCATTGAAACCCGCCTCCCACATTTGGCACCACCATGTAACCAACGGATGAAATCAGCTCAAAAGGCGATAAATGTGTTCTTCCTAAAACTCAGTGTGACTGTGAAAAACAGGTCCTGATTCAGTGTCCAAATTTTAGATGGTATTTTCCTGCCAAAGCCTAGTGACCATGTGTACTACATTCAGGACAAGAACAGCCTATGGAATTTAACTGAAAAAAACCAACACTGATTAAAATGCTTCTTTCTGAAAGTAGAGTTTACATTCTGAAGGTAAAATGATCGCTTTTCCAGCAAAACTAATTCTAATTAATTGATGTTATTGGGTGCCAACAAAATAATGCCAACTTACAGGGATGCCATGCAACAGAGCAAAGCTCTCTGCAATCTCAGCTGAAGTCTTTTTTTTATTATTTAACCATTTTATTGGGGGCTTGTACATCACTTTTCACCATACATTGTTCAATACAGAGTTACATATACTGCGCCAAGCACCTTCACATGCCTGCTTTTGTTAACATTCTCCTAATACCCGCTTTTCCACTCAGGCCCTTGATATGAGCTTCTCTTCCTCCCCCCTCCATTCTTTTCCCCCTCCCCCGAGTCCTCATTATAAATTATTATTGTTTTGTCATATCTTACACTGCCCAACATCTCCCCTTGCCTACTCCTCCTGATGTCTGTCCTCCAGATAGAAGACCATCTGTAAATCCCCGCAGATGGCTCCCTCTCTCCACCCCACCTTCCCTCCACCCATCTGGTAACTCCAATCTTACCACTCACCGCGAGGGGTTCATCCGCGCCAGGTTCCCTATCTTTCTAATTCTCATCTCCGCCAGTGTACCTCCTCCAGTCCAGCAGGACTTGCAAGGTAGAGTTGGGATCATGATGGCTGGAGGGAGGAAGCCTTCAGGAACTAGAGGAAAGTTTTATGCTTCATCGCTACCTCATTACACCTTGACTGGCCCATCTCCTCCCCATGACTCAGCTGAAGTCTTACTGGAAGCAGACCCCAGGTCTGTCACCAAAGGCGCCACTGGCTGAGTTCAAACTGCGAATCTTCCTGTTGGTAGCAAGCTCAGGTAGCTTTTATGCCACCAGGACTCCTCAATTACATCATTATATGAAACAACTATTGGTTTGAGCATTTTTAGCAAACACGTTTGGATTCAGCTTTAGTACATACAAACTCCTTGTCATGGGGCAGATCCTGACCCCTGGTAGAACTGCTCCCTGAGTTTTTGAAAGACTATCACTGTTTATGGGAGTAGAAAGTAGTAGAAAGTCTGCTCTTTTTCCCAAGCACATCAGAGTCCCTAAATAAAGTTCCACTGTCTTGTCACCCACATGGAAACCATTTTGAGAAAAGATTGCAGATGGCCCTAGAGGTCACTAAGCCATTTTTTAACTTACCTTGGTGGCAATTATTAAAGTTTAAAGCTAATATCTATTTGAGAAACAGATATTGTAAAATCTTGCTATACTCCACAGTTAGCTTCCCTGCCCCGGACAATTTCCACAACTCAGAAATTTAGCCAGACACAACCAACTCTACATAAGTGCATGACCCTATGTTATAACAAAATGATAATGTATGCTACCCATGGATTTCTCATTTATTTTTGAAGCTATGGCTCACAAATGCAACCCTCTTAACACTGTATTAAACATAGCCATTAATATTATCTGTGCAAAACCAAGCATTATTTAGACCATCAATCAAATTCATAGGAAAATTTCACCAGTATCATCTCTAGAATGAAAAAGCATTTAAGCACCTAATTGTGCATGAAGCTCTCAGTGCCAAGAAAATTAATTGTGCAGCTCTGGGTCCCTGACCTGTCGTGGTTTTACAACCTCTAACAGACAATGGAATACAGCAAGGTGTGTACAGGTCATATGGTCAGTAGAAGAGTTACACTGATCTTCAAGGTGTTTAGACACTCATCTATGATGATTTCCAAGGGAAAATATTTAGAAGAAGCCTGGGAAAATCTATCAGATATTCCCATGCTTTCTTCCATAATAAAAGAACTCAAAGTCACAAGAAATCTCTGGTTGCCATCTTATCATCTGATAACTACCACAGTTAAAAGGCAACTTCACCATCTCTACTATGTATGTTTCCAGAGGCAGCATTGTAAGTAATGATGTATTGTCTTCCATAGATCCCCCATATACACCCACCTACCTCCAGCCCCCACATAGAAAGCAAGAACCACTCCTTTACTGAATGCATGACCACTGACATTAATTCAAGGATACAGGCAGGCCAAGAATTATGATGGGCTACCATCATGGAATCTCTAATTCAAAAACCCCATTTTTAAAGTTTTGATAATTTTTGGACTTTATTATCAGTGGCTATATCAATCTGCTCTTTGCTTCCTTTGGGAATTGGAAATATTACATAGAAAAATAGAGCCATCATAAAAATATGCACACATCATAAAAATTTACGCCAATGATGTGGACGAGTTGAATGGCATCGCCATTTTTTCAGTTTGGGGAATAAATCTAATAGATAGAAGTTTCTTGACAATCTGGATGATTCCTTGGAAATGGGTGATGCTTCTAGTCAATTAATTAGTGAGAGTTACCAGTATGGTCTTTTTCTTTTTTCCCTTATTGATTTCACAGTAACATCTCACAATTTCCCAAATGTGTCTATTGATACATTAGCAAATTTATCCACATTATGCCCACAACTGAATCAACTGAGACCCAAAATTTAGTTCTTTAAAAAAAAACAACCTGAATCTCTATGGTAGCGTTTTAACAGTAAATCATAAAAAATGAACATCTGTGAGTGAACATTTA
This sequence comes from Nesogale talazaci, assembly GCA_004026705.1. Taxonomy (NCBI): domain Eukaryota; kingdom Metazoa; phylum Chordata; class Mammalia; order Afrosoricida; family Tenrecidae; genus Nesogale; species Nesogale talazaci. The sequence goes on along the minus strand of PVJH01004749.1, from coordinate 16,370 downwards.
ATGATATAATCATCAAAGTCAGCACTGTAACATTGTACATGGTACCCATATAAATGGTTAAATAGTACTGCAAGGGAAAGGGGAAAAAGGAACTCCGGTTGTGCAGCTCCTTAAAACTCGAGTACTTCGGAAACAGGGAACTGCTTAGACTTAATTTGTCTTTCCCCAGCTAGACTGCAAACTCCATGAGCCGTTATACTCAGAATCAGTTTAAAAATTGAGCATCTGGTAGTTATGCTGTATTTGTTTTAAGAATGAAGGAAATAGTGAGGGAAGGAAGAAAGAGAACTTAGGAGAAAGCCTAATTTAATTAACAAGAAAGACTACCATATTTAGCGAATACTGAGTAGCTAGACTAACATGGGTATTTTGAAAGTTGGCAAATGTCTACTCAAACCATAATCTCTGCTGCTTTCATTGCCTAAGAAAGAATGTGTAATCAGAATTCTCTACCTACCCTCAATCTGGAAAGGCCTAGAAACATCCTGGTCAACTGTATGCGCATCAAATTCTCTTCCTTTCTCTGCTGCTGACTCTGTTGTGTAGTTATTGAGTTTGACTTCTTTGCTTCCCCCTTTTTGGGATAACAGCACTGGCTGTTGGTACAATTATTCTATAGATTAATTTCCACCACCATAACAAAGACTTTCTGATTGGTTGTTGCCATGCTGGTTCTGAATTCACTTGACAATGTTTCACTTCTTACCCAAGGTGGCTTCCCATCCCCTTAGAGCAGTGGTTCTCAAACTTCCTAATGCCATGACCATTTAATACAGTTCCTCATGTTGTGGTGACCTCTGATCATAAAATTACTTTTGATGCTTATTTCATAACTGTAATTTTGCTGCTTCATGAATCATAATGTAAATATCCAACATGCAGGATATATTTTCATTGTTATAAATTGAACATAATTAAAGCATACTGATTGATCACAAAACAATATGTAAGTATATATTAACTATATATTTCTAATTTCATTATTTACAAATAAATGAAATTTTGTCTTGAAGCATATTGTAGCATGGGTAACAGTCTGGGTGCTCACATGTGGGTGTATTTGTTTGTGGGCAGACCTGCATAGAGATGGAAAGAGGAATGATGTCTCAGTTCCTAAGACAACCAGAAATATGTGTTTATACAGAGAGTTATTTGCATTGACTATAATTGAAAGTCTCAAGAACCAATAAAGGGAGCACTGGTGGCAGAGTGGTTATGAGTCAGGCTGCGAAACAAAAGATCAGTATTTTGAAACCACCAGCTCCACCTAGGAAAGATGGAGTTTCCCAGGCTCATGTCCAGTTACCGTAATGTCCAGTTACCGTATGGGAAACTCCCAGGGCAACACTAGCCTATCCTGCAGGGGCACTATGAGTTGGCATCAACTTGATAACAGTGAATTTGGTTTGTGAGGGACAATCAATAAAGTTCTTTTCTTAATTTCTATCCAGAGAAGGTAATAATTTTGCTAATTGCATTTCTCCTGGAAAAATATTCTCATGCAGAATGTTTCATGCACATTCAATTTCTGTCTTCATGTTGAACTTAAGGGTTGGTCTCTTTCTCTAAAAGTATTTTCCTAGCAGAAAGGTGGCACAGCATTATTTTAGTGAAATTGCACTCACAGCTCCACTTTCACTAATGAATATTTTTCTTACTAAATGAGATACAAATGATCCCTATTGATCATGCAATTTGGATACACAAGAACATGGCTGGTTTTCCAAGACACTTTTTGGTGTGAACTGACTATATAAATATTCTCTGGATAAAAGACAGATATGAGTTGAGTAAGATGCAACTATAATGAACTCCACTGGACCTGTAAATTGCTTTTGCTTTAATTAAATTTGGTTATTGTGAATATTTGGTTCCAAATCATTTCTCTAGTCAGCAGGAGCTGGGTCTGATGGGTCGTTGCTCTGGGCAGAATGAGCCAGTGAAAGGGAGAGTTTATAATCCAATTGGAAAAGAGAAAAGGGTAACAAGCCCACTTTTCTAAACCCTTTTCTTCTCCAAAAACTCCTGGATTCTTTGGTGTCATCTTAAACAATCTGTAGATAGGTGTGTATAGTTTGTCTTTGTTGTGGATTTTTATTTTTTCTTATTTGGAGTAACTAGGAGGCCTACAGGGGGTGTTATGTAGAAAAGTAAATATTAATCATTCCTGTTGGCAACATAAAACAAATATTAGAAAGATAATCCATTATACCCTTCTACCTCCATTTCGTCAACGTAAATAGTATGGTTAGACTTTCTAGTGGGCAGACATAAAAATGACTGAACAGGATCTTCTGTAGTTGCAACAAGAACAACAATGAGCCTGTGTTTTGAGTCATTTGTCATTACAAGGAATGTATTTAGAATATCCATGATGTTTGTAGCACTAATAGCATTATTCTTTTTCCATATTGAAAATCCATACTAGAATTTTCAGACAAGTAGATTATTAATTTTTTATTTTAAATTTCATTGATAAAATTCTGTAAAAATGAAATAATAGATAAATAAAATATTAAATGCCCATCACATTCAATATACAAGTCTAGCTCCTAGGAATATAGCCAAAGAAAATAATTTAGAATGGCTGAAATAATGCATACATGTATGTTTCCCTCTTAGCATTATGAGTGAAAAAAATGTAAAATGAATATCCAACAATAAAGTTAATAATAAGCAAATGTAGTGTAAAATATCTGTAATAATTAAAAATTAAATGTATAGAGATTGTGAATGAACATATAAACAAATTAAGCCAAAATTACTTTAATTAATTAAATTTAAAGTTGTTGATATAGTAAGTCTAAATATGCAATATGGTGTATATGAAAAAAGATAAAACTCATACAAATTATTTATCATTCTGTTTGCAATTTATTTTAGGTTTTGTGATAAAAGTAGCTTTAATGTCAGCATAATTTAAAGATGAACTTTTTTTATTTGCTTCCAGTATCATTAACTTACTTGAAATACTACTTTAAATGATTGAGTTAATATGGCTTAAAATTTTATTATGTAAACTTTCATTAGACTAATAGTTTTTTATTATGAAAGGATTTGGCTTGAAAGATTTTTAAGTGACAACTATATTTTAGTACAGGTCTTGTAAAATGCCACTGTACTAAGTGATGTCACAAGATTAGATAGTTCATAAATTAAAAGCTAGGTAATAAACTACATCAGCTATATGGTGTCTAGTTGTGATATTTCTAGTTGATATTTAAAAAGCAATGTATCATTAATTGCTATACTGGGTAGGCAGGTGAAACAGGAAAGATAAGCATTATAAGCTTTACTCTGCCTTACTAGATGGTTATTCTAAATACAAAGAAATAAATATTCCAATGTAATTTAATTTCCTGAAAAGAATGTTTTTCATTAAAATTGCCAAATTGCTTGGAAATTTGCAGTGATATTTTATTCTTATAAGCAATTTCCCATTGCATTTAAAGAAGTGCTGCTTAGAATGTATTTTGATTATCCTTTTGTGATTGAACTCATTGTGATCAATCCCAACAATTTTTTAAAAACATGAATGCTTCTAAGACTCGACAGTCTTTCTGTTTGTCCTTCCATCATACGTCCTTGTTTAATATAAGAATGGCAAAATAATTGATAAAAAGAGCAATCTGACTTTATATCATTCAATTATTTGAATATAAAGCTTTCCTATTCCAAAAGAGATGATGACTGAACAGGGATCTTTGACAATGCAGTTCAATCCATTGTCCCATTAAGGCATTGGCAGAACTCTACAAAAGGAAAACTTGACAGCAAACCTTTCACAGCTTACAATAAAATGTTTGTTAAGTGAACACTTAATTTATGTACTAGAATATGTGATATTTCCATTAATCATATTTTAATCTATTACTATGAATGGCATAAACACATAATATTTTCACCGAAGCACTATTTGTAATAGCAATAAATTGGTAACAGCTTAAATGGCCATCAAAATAAAATTATACTGGTGATAGTACATTGCTATTATGGTATATTAAGTATATATCTTTGAAAATGAATAGATCTAATCTAATTAACTAGGAAGATGCCTATGCAGTAGGTTTTCTTTAAAAGAAACCTCTAGGCCACACATCTGCAATATTCCATTTTAATTAAAATTATTTATCATGGGTATATGCGTTATTGGCTACTTCTGAAGAGTGACATTTGAGCAGCAATGAGGTGACTTTTAATTCTTCAGTTTAGGAATTTTCAACACAGTGGAATTAAAGACAATTTTAACATTTCATAGTCACCTTTTTAAAAATGCAAAAATAGCAACGTCGTTGTTGTAGCTCTTACAAGGGGCCATGCAGTTGGCTGTAGCCCAAGGTCACCCTGTGTACAAAGAAAAGCACACCGTACAGACCTCTCCCATCCTGACCACGGCTGCTGTTGGAGCCTAGTGTTCCCGTGCCCGCCCATCTACTTTCCAAATTGCAATGTCCGCCTGCTGGGATTGGTCCCTCCTCACTACACGCCTAATGTATAGGAGAAATTTTGCCCTTCTTTCTAAGGCGCATTATGACAATTCATCTGTCAAATGTTTTTCCATTCTTCTGGCAGTTCACGATATAGTCAGTATCCTACATGCAGGTAACTCTAATATTCAGCAAGTTTTTTTTGGTCTTCTTTCCTCATTGTGCGGCTTTCCCATGCAAATGAGGGTACTGAAAAAGGCCACGGCTTGGATGTCTCTTTAGTTCCCAAAGAGACAGTTCTGCTCTTTAACATTTTCAGATCATATGATGAAATTACTATTTGCTAGACGGAGAGAAATGTTAAAGGTGAGAAAAATGATTTTATTCTAATCATCCACAATTTCTCACTCAAGAGATGCCAAGTGTCACAGAGTCGGTTCTGACCTATAGCAACCTCACGCACAACAGCATGAAAAGGCTGCATGGTCCTGTGCCATCCTGACACTTATCCCCAGGCCCGAGACCTCTGTCATCCGGAATGTTTCGAATTTTTTTCTTGGTGTTTTATTGCCCTCTAGAATAAAAATCAACTGGAGGGATTGCTAGGACAGAAATTACAGGACTCTTATCCTCATTCGTTCTACTGTAATAAGATTCAGATGGGGCTCAAAAGACTGTTTTTCTAATAATATTCAAATGATGGTACTATCAAACCACAAACAAATAAACAAGCAAACTACATTTTGACAAGCACTGTTTGATACATAAGGAGCATTCCTTTAAAAATATTTTATTGGGAGCTTGTACAACTCATCACAATTCATACCTCCATCAATTGTGTCAAACGCATTCGTGCATTTGTTGCCATCATCATTCTCAAAACATTTTCTTTCTACTTGAGCCCTTCATACGAAGCATTCTATATTAAAACAGCATAGCTGAGATGTTCAATTAATACCTCATTATAAATACAAGAGGGTACCCCTCCAAACAGGATTTTTTTCAAAGCTAGAAAGCTTTCTTATAAATATTTGAGTGTCACTTGTTTCTCTTGTCAACCAGTCTAAAGCATTATGGTTCCAGGCATGAGGTCTAGAGGAACAGTATTATAAATATGGGTTTCCTGAATTGGTTCTCCAGGCTAAAGGTCTAAAGGTACAGAGAGTACTGCTTCTACCCTTGAAAGCAAAGGTAAGTCTTCCACTATGACTAAAGAGGATGCTTTCAATACACAGTGTGAAGTGACAAAATGAGTACCCATGATACCAAGAGATGAAGTGCTGGTGAGAAGAGAGGCTCCGAGTGATCATGTGTTTGATATTTCCCAACAGTTTTGTGAGGATGAGAAATCCAGGGAAGCTGGGTAGCTGGTTCTCCTTACAATAGAAAATGTGATCAAGAAAAGGGGTGTGCTTAGAACTTCAGATCACATGCCAAGGGTCAAATAAAAGACCTAAAAGTTTCTGCATGAGCTACAAAGGAAAGCCTTCTTTCCTCGAACAATAACGCTGATGTTGCCGCAAACCAAATCCAATGTCTCGCCATACAAGTAGCTGAGTTACTCTATCAGCCTAGAAGAGTGTCTGATCATTAAAGGGCATTAATAAGAAAGAAACGGGACCTTGATGGAAGAGGAAGAGGAAGAGACTATTAAGCCCCTACTCTAGTGTCTCTTGAGCCACTCCAGTCAAATAGCTCCACCCCTCCCACCTCAGGAGTTCAATTCACAGTCACTAAAACTTGAGCAAACTAACCAAACTGTGCATGCTGATATGCCATGTTGGCCTGCTCTGGGACATGGCTGGGGAAGATGCCTTAGAAGACATTGTTGAGAGCCTCCAGGAAACAACCCCCCCACACACACACACACCTGTTATTTCCTCTAGACCTGTAACTAGAATTAAGAACGTTTCTAAAGGCAAGATACAGATGATGACTCAGGATGAAAGGAGTTATACTCATAAAAGCCAGCCCCCCCAAAAAAAATACAAAATAAGAGCAGCTCATAGTCTTCTATTATGTAAAACACAGCACCTGGGGAATGTACACAGGCATGATTACGAAGGGTGTGGGACTCTGGTGTGAGGAATGTAAGATTAGATGAGTCTGAGTTACTTGATACGGGGCCTCCTTAGCATAGATGCTTCTTTCCATGTCTCAGCCCAAGAGATTCAGAGAGGATCTAATAGTTTATTTGCTTGGTTCACTGAAGCATAGGCTGCCAGAGGGCCTAAATTAAACCAACCTGAGGTGCTCTGCCAGCCCTGCGATGCTTCCATTGACACTGGATCCACAACACTTTCCACCCATTGGCCTGTGATCTTCCTGCAATCAGTGTCATAACATGTGTTGCATGAGTCTGAAGAGGAATTTATAGACTGGTATAGGACAAATGGGCTAATCTCGAATTTAAGGACTTGATCTAAACTGGGATAAGGTGTTTTAATATGCAATTGCTCTTTTATATAAACCTCTTTCTTATACCCATATAAGTGTTTATGAATTTGTTTCGCGTGTCAACCAGGACTGACACAGACCTATTCATCAGGTGATGCAAAAGGCTGTCAGTTCTGAGTGGGGCCCAGAACAAAAAAAAGGGGCTCTACAACAGGTTCACACTGCTGTGTAAGCTGCTCCTCCAATGAGACCATATGATCCAGCTGCTCCAATGGTATTAGAGGTATCACTCACTAACAGAGATGCAGTGGGGTGTCTTTGACAGGCCCCTATTGGTGAAGCACAGGACAGACCCTTGGGATTTGGAAGTAATGTTTTGCTATCCTCTGCAGACAACTACTCCCTTTTTGAAAAGCAGCCTTTGACCTGTTACTGGGTCATAATGCAGATTGACTGCCTAGCTATGGGCCACCAAGTCACCATGAGGTCTGAGCTGCCGACCATGAATGGGGTGTTGCCTGATCACAGAGCAGCATGGTTATTACATGAAAGTGGTATATACAAGTTTGGGCCAGAACAGGACATGAAAGTACAAGTAAGCTGCATCAAGAAGGGGCCTAAATTCCTGCAGTCTCCATTCTTGTCACAGTCCCTTCCTTCTCCTAGTCTACACCTAGGAGTTCCTTATAAGTTGACAGAGGAATAGAAAAATCATACTTGGCTTACTGGTTTCCCTGCACAAAATTCAGGCACCACTTGAAAGTGGAAAGTAGCAGCAACATGACAGCCCCTTTGTGGGATTTCCCTGAAGTACAGAGGAGTGGTGAATGGAAATTCTCCCAATGTGCATAACTCAAGCAGTGCACCTCGCCATTCAGTTTGTCTGGAAGGAGAAATGACCAGGAATGTGAGTGTACACTGATTCATGGGCTGTGGCTACTGAATTGGCTGGATGATCAGGGAACTGGAATGAACTTGATTGGGAAATTGGTGGCAAGAAACCAAGAAAATCAAGATGATCACTTCTCATGTGAATGTTCACCAAAGAGTTACTCCTGCAGAGGAGGACTTTAATAATCACTGCCACGCTTGTCATGGCCCAATGGGCACATGAAGAATGTGGACAAGGTGGCAGAGATGCAGATTATAGATAGTTTCAGCAACATGAACTTCCACTCACCAAAGCTGGCTTGGCCACTGCCAATGCTGAGTGTCCATTTGCCAGCAGCAGAAGCCATCATTGAGTCCAAGATATGGTACCATTCCTCAGGGAGATCTACCAGCAACCTAGTGGCAGGTTGATTACATGGGACCACTTCCATCATGGAGTGGGCAGCATTTTGTTATTATTGGAATTGATACCTACTCCAGATATGAATTTGCCTTCCTTGCTCACATACTTCTACCAAAACTACTATTCATGGATTTGCAGAATGTCTTATCCCCTGGCATGGCATCCTACACAGCATAGCTTCAGATTAAGGAACTCGCTTCATATCCAATGAAGTGCAGCAATGGTCCCATGCACATGGAATCCACTGGTCATACTATGTTTCTCATCACACCTGAAGCAGTTAGCATGATAGAACAATTAGTTGACTTTCTAAAGGCACAATTCCGATGTCAACTAGGTGGTGGCACTTTGCAAGGCTGGGGCAAAGTCCTCTAAGAGGCTGTATATGCTCTAAACCAGTGCCAGTGACCAATATATGATGCTGTGTCTCCAATAGGCAGGATTCAGGAGTCTCAGAAGTAGGAGTGGCACCATTCACTATGACTCTTTGTGATCCACTTGCACATTTTGACATCCTGTCTCAGCAACTCTATGGTCTTCAGGCCTGGAGGTCCTAGTTCCAAAGGAAGGAACTCTCCCACCTGGAAATACAGCATTAATTCCTTTGAACTGGCAGCTGGGAATGCCCCCCTGGCCATTTGGGGCTCTTTTTGACTTTGGATCAGCAGGTAAAGAAGGGTGTATTGAGTGGTGTGATTGATCCTGATTACCAAGAGAAAATTGGTTGCTACATAATGGAGGTAAAGAAGAACATGTAAGAGTGAGAGATTGGCTGAACCCTGGTGGCCTAGTGGTTGTGTGTGGGACTGAGGCCCACAGGGTTGATAGTTCAAATGCAGCAGCTCTCCAGGAGCAAGGCTGGGCATCCGACTCCCACTGTGGCAGTGATGCCATGAAGAAGAAGAAGAAGAAGAAGAAGAAGAAGAAGAAGAAGAAGAAGAAGAAGAAGAAGAAGAAGAAGAAGAAGAAGAAGAAATCTAGAATCCAGGATATTCCTTATATTGTCTCAGTACTAACCTGTGACTAAAGTACACGGAAAAGAAGAGCAACCCAATCCTGACAGCACTGCTAATGTCTCAAACCTCTCAGGAATGAAGGTCTGGTTCTTCCTACCAGGGAAAGGAGCACGACCAGCTGAGGTGCTGGCTGAGGGCAAAGTGAAGAAAGATAGTTCTATGTATAAGTTACACCATGTGATCAATTGCACAGGCATGATTTGTGATTGCCAGTATTTCTTCTTTATATGTACTTATCAAATATCTTTTTCTTGTTCGTGTATAATATACTAGATACAAAAGAGCTCACTGTGTTTTCATTTATATCTATGCTGGCTATATGATGTTAGGTGCAAGTGTGTCTGGACATTATGTCTATATGTCTGTATTTATGTATACATAAAATAATTGTGTACAAGTGCCCAGTTGACAATGGACTGACAGTGATAGTTAGGTTTTTCCACAATGGATGGATGTAGGGATTGTGATAAGAGCTGTATGAATCCCTAATAAAATGCTTTATAGATAGATAGATATTTAATTTAAAAATTAAAAGAGTACATTGGTGTATAAATGAGGTCATAGTTTTATGACCTTCTTAGGAGATGTAGCCAAAATAAGTGACTCTCTGGTAGCCAGCCCCTGCCTGATCTAGCTGTCCTGCCTCATCACATATGCTGCGTGACCTCTGGCCCATGAAATGCTCTGCTCCTCCTGGCCAACTGGGGACTGTGGTGGACTACTTGCTATACCTTGCTGTTCTAGGCCTCGGCACCCCCCCCCCTGCTGCCTGTGGGCTGACTCTGTTCATCTTTCCACTTCTCCAGATGATGCACCTCCAGCCAGCCACCTTGCATTGCTACACCAGGAGACTCTATAAGCAGTGGAGTCCTTCCTAATGCCACAACCCTTTCATATGGTTGCTCGTGTTCTTGTGACCCCCCCCCCACATAAAATTATTTTTGTAGCTATTTCATAACTAAAATTTTGCTACTGTTATGAATCAGGCGACCCCTGTGAAAGGGGTTGAATGATCCCGCAAAAGAGTTGCGACCCACAGGTTGAGAACCGCTGCTCTACAGAGACCTGCGTCATCATGCTGTGTTACTGGCTTCTGCTACACCTCCCCACTTTATCTCCCAATGTCTGCTTCCTACACCTTGGGCTAGTGGACACATGAGTTGGAAGGACCTGCAGTCTATTTATTAATTGACCCATGATACTGAGTTGGACTGAACCCTCTGTACTGCCTGTGTGGACTAATTTGCTGTTCTATTGTTTTACACTATATAATTTTATATTTATATATATATATATATATATATATATATATATTCATAAATGTTTTATTTTGCTTTTCTAGAGAACCCTGCCTAGTAGTCTAATATAGGGTCCAAATGAATCAGAACAGACTTAATGACAATAGTTTGAGTTTTGAATCTGCTTATTCTCTAGTGACTTTGGGATTTTTATTCATCCTCTATGTGATTTAGTTTCCTCCTTTAATATTGAACTCTCATTAGTGACATTCCATAGGTGTGTAGGCTCTCAATCTATAGTAGTTATTATTTTCTTCTATCCACAAGTGTGTGAAATATAAGATGCAGACATGAATGGATGACTTTGTTTCTAATAAAACAGTATTTTGGGGAGATTCAATCTCTAGGTCCCTAGAATAAAATGATATACAAAATATATTATGATTTATCTCTGAACATCTTAGTGCACAGTCAAGCAAAAAGTCTCTGATCATCTCTTGTTTATAAACATCTCTTGTAGCACTTAAAAATCATTTGTCAAAGGAGACTCGGGGTCATATAATGGGGGTTTGAGGGTCTAGAAATAGAAACTCTTCATCAAAATGTCACCATATTTTGCCAGTCTTCTTTTTGGACAAACAGGGTATGTTGTTTGGATGCATTCTAATGTGAAGCCTGGTATTTCCCCTGTAAGTGGCATTTCAAAGCTGATAGCTCCAGCTGTCCACCCTTCTTCCCTCCACTGACTCATGCCCAACAGATGGTGTGAATAACTTGGCCTTGATCCACTGGATTAGTGTTGGGCGGGAAGCCATGCCAAGCAACTGATGGTTTCTTTGAAGTTGCTCATTCTGGCAACAATGGTTGGTTAATAGATCAGGATTGGCCAAATAAAAAGAAATGAAACTAAAGTTGAGAGTAAATCTGATATGTGGGTTTGTTAACTTTCATAGTAGCTGCAACTATTGCTACTAGTAATATCTTTCTTAGGTATATATGCTAAAGCTTCGGCACCCTCTGTTTTGAGGATGTTAATTTCAGTGCCTGAAATTAAAATAAGCCACAAGTACTGCTCAAAATAGTGGGCTGGCTGTCCAAGCACCCAGATTATGGGCCCATTTTGGATTTGAAATGCCTCGGTAATCCTAACAGAGTCATCGATATTAATTTCGTCATCTTCAAAAATGGAGAGGAAGATGTCCTATTTGGCTGATTTTGAGAATCTTATAAAACACTGAATTCAATATAAGTGTTCTCAAGTTTCCACAATGAACAGGCATGAACTCTGTCATGAGCATGTGCACCAGTGTCTACTCTCTCCCTTCTTGGATGGTTATTTTGGAACTTCATCTAAGACTGGAGGACAATGGTCTTCATGGAACAAGGAATTCTTTTTTTGGGGGGGGGCAATCACTGCCCTCTGGTGGGAGTGGGTGGCCCAGCTTTGCTCCTGAAGAGCTGCTGCTGGATTTGAACCACCAAGCCAGTGGGCCACAGTCCTACACTCAACCACTATGCCACCAGGGCTCATCCCCAAACAAGGAATTCTTAACCACTCATATTTATCAATTTAGAAATATGCCTTAGAACCATATTAATTCTATGTTCTCATAAATTTTATATATGAGATTAATCTAAAACCTTGAGTAATGTGAATGATTGTAAGAAATTAGATGGAAAGAAAAAAGAAATTAGATGATTCTAAGGAAAAAATAAGAATTTTGAATTCATAATACCATCCATCATTACCATCAAAAAACAGATCTTATACAAATGCTCAAAAATATGATAACATTCTATTTCAAGGTATTTCCCACCTCAACCCCAGTCCCAAGAATTTATACTTTCCAGGCCACCTCATCTTTTTGCATGGTACCACGCTGTGTTCCTCAATTCTGGATATGAATCTGAAATGCCATAAATATGGATATGGGTATCTACTTCATACATATATGTCACATCAATTTTGACTGATAGCAACCATATAATAGAACTGGGCAAGGCATTTCCAAGGCTTCAATAGCCAACAGTGAAGCCAACTGCCACATCTCTCTCCTGAAGAGAGAGCCAGTGAGTTCTGAATATGGCCAAGTGCTTACCCACTGTGGTGCCAGGACGCTCTCCTGCAAAGAGAACACACAAATGTTTTCCAAAGTTCCCACTTTTCTTTCTCATTTCAGGGCTCTTATTTAAATGGTTAGTAAAATAATACAATCCTGGTTTGCCTATAAAATATTTAACCCATTACTAGATACGGAGAAATAAGACATGGTAGTCTGCTTCCATAAAAATGCAAAGAGCAAAAACCCTTCATGGCCAGCAAGTCAATATGGATTCATAGTGCCCCCCATGGGTTTCCAAGACTGTATGGGACTGCTTACAGGGGCAGAGAGCTCAGTCTTTCTCTCCAGCAGCTCCTGGTGGGTTCTAACTGCCAACCATGTGAATTGCAGCCCAATGCCTAACTATGATGCCACCAGGCTCCTCCAGAAAGATTATAGGCTCAGAAACCCACAGTCCAGTTAGGGCTGTTCTGAGTCAAAACCCATGTGAGTAAAACACATTCCGTCTTGGGGGGTTATATGTAAAATAAAGATATATGTTATGTTTCATATGTGAAGGAGGTGGAATACAGATTACCAACCTATAAATCAGCTCACCCAGAATATTCCGAGGGTATACAAATGTAGCTTCTAAGAAAATACTGTGTTTTGCTGAAGCATCGTTTGTATCATAACATAGGAAGATATTATATTCTGTCTGAGGCTTGTGTTCCATATGAAAAGCATGAGTGTAATATTAGTTGCTGGTATGTGCTCATCAGTTTTGCCTTTGTGTGATTGATTCGCCACGGCCGATGGCTTTGGATTCAGAACACGGTCCCTTGTATTCAGTGAGAATCCTAGTTCCTCCACAGCCCCCCTTGGGTCAGGTAATGCATTATATCATGCCATCCTGGCGAAGCACTAGGCACACAGGGGCTGATAGCCCAGAAATTTTTGCATCTGTAAAGCTCTAAATAGTCATGATTAAATAATTGAATTAACTCATGTTAATAGTTGTTATTGTGATAGGGAGGAGTTTGATCTTCCAGTTTCATGAAATGCAAAGTGAATAACCCAATTTCCTTAATTATATACAGACTATCTTAACATATGCAAAATTAACTTCTAGATGATTTTTCTGTAATGTCAACTGTTAATTATAATTCACTGTTTAATCATTGTTCATATTTGCCTAAACTCCTGCCATTCAAATGATGTCTAAAGAATAACTCACCTCATCAGTTAACCTTGTATATACTGTAAGTGCCACACATCATAGGAGAGCCTACAACAATGGTCAGAGAGAGAAAAAAGCTAACATTTTCCTCTTTACTTCCCTTGTTGCTGTTGGATGTGGAGTCCGGTTTTGAACTTACAGCAACAAAGCAGGGTTGCGTGGTCTGTGGTTTCACCAAAGCAGATCCCCTGGCACTCTCTGGCATAGGCACCGGGTGCACAGAAACCTCTCAGTTAGCAATTGAGCATGCTGACTATTGTCCCACCGAGGCTCCTTTACTTCCTCTAAGGTCCTTTCAAGATAATGACCACCCTTTGTCCATCCTCCTTATATCTCATTCTCCATTAAAGTTCCATCTCATTGGATAGCATTGGCATCCAGCGGTGAGATGCTCTTGATTAAATAAAGTCAGGCCTGTCACAATGCAGAGGACACTGTTTCTATCCTATCCCTAGGCCTATTTACATCATTGGCTTCCCCCTGCAAAGGAATGGACTAGAAAGTGATGGATTAATGTGTCTCTACCAAACTGCTACTAGTGCCTTACAGAATTTCCCCAGAAAGCAAGTTTTAATTGAAAGGCAAGCTAAAGAAATTTACTAAGAGACATAAGAAAGAAAGGAAAGTATGAAACATTTTCTTTGAAAATGAGGTGGGGGAGAAGGAAAGAGGCGCAGATACAGTGTAGCTAAGAGAGGATGAATATAATATTATAGCTGCAAGACTGATGTGAGGGTCAAAAATACAAAGCTTCCTTTTGGAGTTGTGGAGATGTTCTAAACATTGATTTGATGATATTTGCACATATCTGTGAATACTTTAACAATCACTGCACTGTATACCTGAAATGAGTGAATTGTATCACCTGTGGATTATATCGTGATATGGTTATTAAAAGTAACCACCTCCAAAGAGATATTTTCTAAAGGCAACCAAATAAAGTTAGAGGAAAGCATTTATAATAAAATCAGGCAGGCCTGGATAGGAATTTAAGCTTTGCCCCAATAGACTGTGTGACTTAGCACAAATTTCTTAAGTTCTTAAGAACTTCTTAAGTTCAATTTCTTCAATTAAAAAAATCAATCATAATTATTTGGTGATTATGGCTCTAAGAATTGTAATTATTTATACATAGTTCCAGGAATTCAAAAATTCATCAATAAACAATACCTGTCATTGTTTTTCTATATTGCAGTTTTTCCCATGAACATAGAAAGGTGCTGACTCCCATGTCTTTAATTTTACTAGTGACATTATGAGTATCCATCACTGCTTCCACTGCCAAGATGACTAAAATAAGATTTAGGGAAGATCCTTTGACGGGGCCAATTGCAGTGACCCTCCCCAGTGGTGAAGAGTATCTTATCCTGAGGATATTTAGAGTTGCCTGAGCATTGTGATTTTGCTTTTTTAATCAATGAACAAACTGAAGCTTCATAAGTTTATTATTGTTTTTAAATCTTTACATATGAGGCTGGAAATCTATTGGGAAGTAAGACTCATCTTTCACCCAGGGACTGACCAGTGGGTTTGAACGGCTCACCTTGAGGTTAGCAGCTCAAAACATAGCCCACGACTACACTACACACTCACTGCCATCAAGTGGTTTCTGACCCATAGAGAATCTGTAGAACTGGGTAGAACTGCCCCTGTGGGCTTCTGAGACTAATCCTTTATGGGGACAGTAGCCTCCTCTTTCTCTCATGGAACAGCTCATCTTCGGACCTGCTAACCTTGCAGTCAGCAGCCCAATCCATAACCCCTAACTCCCAGAACTCCTTTCACCAACATAGTGAAATCAATGAAGAGATGGCATACCCCTCCATTTCCACCACGAATGGGGAAAGTTTCCAGTCCATAAAAATAAATGCAGTACTTTTAGAAGTACAGATGGATTAATATTAACATAACTGTTTTGTCCCCCTCAAGAATAAACCAAGTTATGTAGTTTACTGGCTATAGTTCTTCTTGTCAAAGGTTAATATTATGCTTTGTGGCCTAAATAGAAAAATGATTCTCTTGCTTGGTTAAGGATAAAGTAACCTACCTCTGGAGGTATTTCTCTTCCATTGAAAATATTTTATATAATTCAAAATGCTCTTTCTGCTCCTCTCCCCTTTGGACCAGTAATGAGAGAAAACCCATAGCAACTAATTCCAGTCCAGCCAAATAATAATGCTCCAAACACATCTTTCAATGGATATTAATGGTAGTTTTATAATCCTTTGTCATTTTGAGATAATTATAAGTGAAGGAGGAGTCTAGACTGTCAACCATTTTACAGTCAATGAGGCCTCTGTGTGAGCATGGCTGTCTCCTGAGGATTCTGGGAACTCCGTGGCAGTGGAAGATACTCTCTCCGCTTATTCCTTTGTAGACTCTCTCCTGACAATGCTCACTCCTGGTGAGACATCCCTGAGGAGAAGCCACATGGACCCACCCTGATGCAGCTCTCAGAGTCAGAAAAGCCACATAGTGACTCCTGCCAGTGCTGAGATGCTCACAACAGCCCTGGACCCACATGACTTCTCACCCACTGACCTGCGATCTTGAATTCAGCATCATTGCATATCTCTCATGAGTCTGAAAAGGCTTTATAGATTGCAATGGGCTATATGGGCTAACATCAGACTTATGGACTTGTTTGGATTGAGCTTGGGATGTTTTCTCAATATTCAACTGTTCTTGTTTATACAGCTCTTTCATTTACACATAG